>JAGDQP010005706.1:1640-48418 GCA_022664845.1 Lepisma saccharinum | reverse complement strand
TGTTGTTGTTGCTGTTGTTCCTGATGGATTTGCAGATGACGGGTGATGATGGTAAGCAACAACTGTTGAATTCAAAGAGAGAGGGGGAAAAGCAGCATGCACTTCCAACACTGAACCAATTACATACAAGGCTGTATGATGGAACGAGTGGACTAGTTTTCTTATACTTAATTTCTTTAAAGTAGCCAATTTTCGACTGGAAACTTCCATCTCTTTCCTCATTCCTGTTTTGTAAATTTTCTCCCTACTCTTTCATCATTGTTACTTCTCCTGACTGGTTTTTTAAGTTCCAAAGTCACAGGAACTAACTGTGACTCAGAATTTCCTCTGGAGTTTCTCTAGCTCACCGTGAGCTATCTTATGATGACCAAGGTTAGTTCGAACCGTCAGTAAAGGAGATGGTACAGATTCCTATCTGTTCATACCGGCCACTGTGAGTCTTTTCATGGGATCATACCGCCATCAATGACGATATGATGCATTGAATTAAAGACAGATCTGCTAGTTTCTCACAAAGAGAAGATGAAAGATATTAACAAATGTCTGCTATTACCTAAAATTATCTAAATCTTACATTCTTTTTTACAAAAAAAATGAACTATTCACTTTTTTTCAAAACAGATGTTTTTTTAAAGAAACACAATGTTTTTTTTTCCTCAGAGAATTTTACCCTTCTGAGATTAGTGCAATAAATACAATGTTTTTTCCCAATTTATTATGAGAATGTTCCCTCAAATTTGCAATGTTATCTTTTAGAAATGCGAGGTCTATACGAAAAACTTCCTGTAATCCAACCAAAAAAACGAAGACTAATTTTTAACGTGATCCTCTTGGATGCTTGTACGGTTTTTGAGCTATGCTGCAACACTTGTTTCCCTTTTAAAATATTCGTCCCTGAAAGTCTGTAAAACAAAAGTCTCTCTCAGCGTATATGACGTCACGTTCGTCAAATCCCTCACTTCTTCAGATTCAGTTTGGAACACAAATAAAAATGTCGGTAACATGCTCTTGTGCTTGCTTTTTTGTAGAATTGCATCATTTATAGATAATACTCCATTCTACTAGGAACCTTTAAAAACAAAATCTGAGCGGAACTCTCACTCCATACTAAAGAAAAGGGCGAACCACGACAGTTCTAGACTTAAATGTCTTCTTCATCCTGTTCGAACAGACGCAGATAGGCAGGCAAATGAGAGATCAAGATGATTATTTTCTATTTTAGTAAGGAATCTCAGTACCCATCAGCAATTGGCTTTATGGAGTCATAACGTTTCTGCAAAAATGATTTGCGAGCTTCCAGTGGACATACCAATCATACATCGGACATCCATTGCTGTCTTGCATTGCCAGTAGACTACATAGAGGAGGCCTATGCATCTATGTGTGGTCGAAGGCTGAGGCAGTGCTGTTCCTTTCCCGCAGGACTTTCCACCAGTTAGCAAATTAAGAGCACCACTTCTTCACTGGTGAGTACAGTTTCGGACATCCCTTAACGGCTTTTCTCTAATCAGCTTCTAAACAGACTCGTGCCTTGGCTTCTGTCATAAATTTTCGAGTCGTGCACCTACGTTTTTAAAATCAGGCTGTCAAATTCCACCCTCGACTTTTATTTGGTCATTCTTTGAAAGCTTTAAACTCACACTGAAATTCTCATTTTGAAGAAGAAGAATACAAGAGAGGTTTCGTAACAAAGAGTTTGGGCGAATAACAAATAGTATTAAGCTGTCAACATAGGTGTAAAGCCATCAACGTTCAGGATGTCGACGGATACCTGTTGATGAGAAAAAATGTTGGCATACTCTGTCCTAAACTCTATAATGACGCCTCTTTATGTTCTGACCATCATTGTCATTGGTTGCAAAGAAATCTTCCTACTCAACTCAAATTAAAAAAAAAAATGATCAACAATAACGAAAATAGCATGATCAAACATGGTTGAAGAGCATAAAAATTATCGATGACGTGAAACTTAAAAAAAAAAATATTCAGAAATTACGTCAGACTTGACATAAAAGTGACCAAAGACTATGAAGAAAAAGATATCTGAAACTAAAATGATGTGCTTCAATGTCGATATTCGCTTCCGAGGAAAAAATGAAAACTGTCATGGGCTTTCGACAAAACTGAAAACAGCAAACACCGAACTCATTAACGCCCGAATGACATGCACCGAACAAAATTTATTTTTCTTCTAAACTTGAAAGTTGTGCTGAAACAAGAATAACAATTAAAACACACCCTCACATACTTTGGCATAGTTTGGCAACACATTGTATGCTTTTTTATTTAACACATAATCTAGAACCAATTCCAAATATGGATGGTTAGAAATGAGCATACAAGTTAAAAATTTGTAACTACGTTTCTTCACATTTTATTCAGATTTAGTACTAGAAAGACATCACATTTTCTTTCTGTTTGGGGTTGTTCAATAATTACGTAAGCATCCAGAGGGATAGGGGTTCAAGCTTTGCTGATTTTTGATGGGTATCTACTTGTTAGGGGTAGGGCATTTGCTAATTGTTGCTTACAAAAACAGTGGGGATCTAAAAGGATAAAAAATGTGCTTACATAATACTTGAACGCTCCTTTTTAATGTTCAAAAGAATGTGATCGGAAAATTATAGCCAATTACATCGATGCTTCAAAGCGCTTTTTCGAGTAAACTTAATAGAGGAATAGGGTACAACAGGAAACTACCAAAAAGCATGATTAAAAATGCTTTCGTCCATACAGACGGACGCAGTGGCCAAAAGTTTGGATCATAAGAATTAGCATTTATAGGGTCATCTAAGTAGGAAAATATACTTTTATGTATAAAATGTTTGTAATAATGGAAAACAAATACATAGTACTGAATATTGGGTGAGTGCACTATCTTTTAGAGGGTATGTTCGTAATGGCCGCCATCTTGAAGTCTCCCATCTCGAATCTTGATCGATTTTTTTCAAACGAAGAAGGTTATGTAACATATCAATGTGCACTAGAATTTTACCAGAAATACATTGATGTGATCAGTTTTACAATAAATTCATTTTCGAGAGAGAGAATGAGATGTGACATTAGTATCCATAGTTGATTGAAAAGTCCAGAAATACTCTGCTATTTTTGAAACAATGCAAAAAAAGAAAACCCAATGCACAAGTAATGAGTACTGTCTAGGTGGTTCCCAATACTAATTACTTTGCATTAGGAAATTGAAAATATACAGAAAGATTTTTCTATCGGTAATACTTTATGGTTGCGAAAGTTGGAGTACGACCATAGCAGATTAACATAAATTACGTGTGTTTTAAAATATGATTTTGAGAAGTATATACTTGACGAGATAACTGGAGAATGGAGGAGACTGTATAATGAAGAACTCCACGAACTGTACGATTCACCAGATGCAAATATAATGAAATTGCGACGACCAAGGTAGGCAGGCCATGTATTTCGGATAGAGAAAATAAAGAAGATTATATTCTATTCTGGTTGGAAAGCCGGATGGAAAGAGACCGTTGGGAGGACAATATTAGAAGAGATCTTCGAGAAGTAGGTGTTCGTGATGAAAACTGGCTTGATGTTGCCAAGGATAGAATCCAATTGTGAACGTTTATTACTGGGGCGATGAACTTGCGAGTTCCATAAGTCATAGAGTTAATTAATTAGATTGGGTTTTCATTTCTTCCATTGTTTCAAAAATAACAGAGTATTTTTGGACCTTTCAATCAACTATGAATACTAATGTCACATCTCATTCTCTCTCGAAAATAAATGTATTGCCAAACTGCTTTCACTAATGTATTTCTTGTAAAATTCTAGTGCACATTGATATGTTACATAACCTTCTTCGTTTGAAAACATCGAGCAAGATTCTAGATGGGCGACTTCAAGATGGCGACCATTACGAACATACCATCTTAAAGATAGCGCATTCACCCAATATTCAGTAATATGTATTTGTTTTCCATTATTACAAACATTTTATAATAAACGTATATTTTCCTATTTAGATCACCCTATAAATGATTATTCTTATGAACCAAACTTTTGGCCACTGCGTCCGTCTGTATGGACGAAAGCATTTTTAATCATGCTTTTTGGTGGTTTCCTGTTGTACCCTATTCTTCTATTAAGTTTGGTCGAAAAAGCGCTTTGAAGCATCGATAGGTTTACTTGTCAGTAACTCCGGATTACATAGTGTAAGTGCCAGTGGCCAGTCGTTGGTTTTGTTGCAAATCACGATTCCAGTAACGTTCACACGAACGAATCGAGGAATTGTATGGCGATTTCGATTCTTTACACGAGTCAGCTGTTCTTACGTGAAAACAGACTTTCATGGTACAAAGCAGAAATAAAGGAAGGTCGTTCGGTTGGTCGGAAGGAGGAGTGAATTTACTCCAAAGGAACGGAAACGGTGGAATGAGGAAAGGGGTGATGATAATGATGGTAAGATATGTGTTTGGCTTTTGCGGTTGCGGCTGTGATGGAAAAAGGTAACCACGCTGCCTTCTCCACCTCCATCACCACCGCCGTGACAAAACGAAGCGATAATGAAGAGGCTATAACGACCAGAAGGTGAAAGAAAGGGGTTCAGAGTTAACCGTGTCACGTGCCTGATACCAGAACTAACATGTTATGGAGGCTACTCCACTATAAAAAGGTCTCTTTTGACTCTTCGTTTCAGGAATTTCTGGATCTATGTGCCAATCAATCTAGTCCTGACCAAGTATTCTTTGGAATGTAATCTTTTGAAATTTCCTTTTCTGGGTCAACTAAAATTTTGGGTGTAAGGGTATCACGTCTGAGAGATGAATAATCTTCCCAGAATAAAGATGGGAAAGTGAGCGGCCACGTCACTAGTTAAGAAACCATCCCGGTATTCGCCTAGTAAAACTGAGTTAAATGCTGGGAAACCTCTATTAAGATGGCCAGCAGCGAGGTTCCTCCATATTCCCAATCCGAAGTCAGCGACGTTACGGACTGTATCACGGGAGCAAGATGGGAGATGGCTCTTGGACACTTTAAAGGAAACATTTATCATGACACTGTTTCATTACACAGTAAGGTCATAAATTGCCTTCCTTGAACGTCTGCCATAGGTCTACCATAGAAAGTGTATATAAAAAAGAGGGCGGTGCGATATTTCGATTTACTAATCGGTCGGTTTATATTTTGCAATATCAAATATGGATATCAAAAACATTCGAAAATTCAAATTTTGTAAGTATAAAATATTTAATATCAAAGTATTGACATCGAGAAAACTTGAGAATGTATATATTTTAAACATCGAACAATATTTAGATATGGTCGATTTCCAAGTGCTGTGCTATATGAACAATATTCGATTTCCAGAGGTTTTTTTTAATACAAATATCGATTTTCAGCGATTTTTGTTTTTCAATAAGAACTATATTAGATTGCCATCAATTTTTCAATAGTCATTAGAAAAAGTACGGTTTGAGAAAAATTAAAAATACATACATTTAGTTAAAGGCGGCTAGACTGAAAGCCAGTAGAGAAGGGAACTTCACAAAGCTGTCAATGCAGTTTAACCGAACACTCAAGAATAAACGTTGAAGATTTGAAGACACTTTTTCCACAGATATCAAAAGGAAAAATGATCAAAGATAATAAATGATTAAGAGGAAAGTCACCTTACCTTTAATTTATATCGGGCCACGGTGGCTCAGTTGGTAGAGCGCTCACCTCTGGTGCTAGGGGTCGTCGGATCGATCTCTACTCATGCCATGTCAGCCTTGTGGTGGACAAACACCATGTGCTTGGGTTTTCTCGTGGTTCTCCCATTTCCTCCCACTTTCATTCCATCAATTCATCCCATCATCGTGCATACGGCCTGAGCCAAAAGTTGCCTAAAGGCCTTAAAATAAATACAAAACCTTAATTTATATTGGCATTCACTAGTCAGAAAATTGGTGTACAGTACATTCGAATTAGCACCCATCGGGGAAAAATAATAATGATTTTTTTCTTCATAGAACTATTATTGCAAATACCTTCCTCAATAGCATATTAAAAGTCCGGACTGATCCGCCTTGAATTAAGTACACCATTTTTTAAGAATGTCGGGGAAAGAGTGTATGTCGCCACTTTTTCACGATTATCTCGGAAATGGCTGATGTTAGGTAAAAAGAAATAGAAAGGACCAAATCGAAAGAGCAGAAAATTTCCTATAAAATGGCTACTTTAGATTTCCTGTCCGATCTTTTAATGTGTTATTAAAGAAGGCATTTACAACATAAAAAAAATATTAATTTTTCCTTGATTGCGTATATACAATGTCTAATTCGCCTGTACTACTAGTAAAATATAAAAAAAAATCAAAGTAAGGTTTAAGCAGAACAGCAGTCAGTGACTCTTAGAAATGCAAAGTGGTTTTGAAAAAGATAAAGTACAAAATAAATTTGGAAACTGGAAACGTTTTAGAAATGCAATTCTAAAATTGCAACAAATTCTTTAAACTAAAGATGTATAAGTTTTTATTGTGCAATATCAGTTTTCAGAAGAGAGTTTTGTCTTTATCTTGGAAATTAGTAATTTATTTTTCGATATTTATTTCAAAACTTAACTTTACCTGCCTAACCTAATATTGAGTGGACGTTAAATAAAGAGCTATTCCAATACATGTCAATGGTGGTTAGAATTGCAAGGCACTGATAACACTTTAGATGTTCGGCCTTTACGGCACCTTAGAGCTAAAGGCGTGATAGCCACGAAAGATAAAATGGGGAAAGTAGCAGCATCTATCAAAGTTACCTTCCCAAAGATCGTCTACTGAAACCAAGGAAGGAAACCTCTGCAAAAATTCTGTCAAGAAGACAGCCACGAGCGGGATTCGAACCCGCTCCATCTCCCCAGTGCTTATTCGAAGTTAGTACTATCATATAATCACTGAACCACAGATGGCTAGGAACGAAGACACGCTGGTAATAATACTTTTATGTAAGACATTAACTTAATTCATCAAAGGGAAGAAAAGTGCATTGACTGAAAATCTTTGTATTAACTATTTTACAAATGTATTTGTACGCTATACCGGTACATGTATTGCATAATGCAGTACACATACATGGTAATGCTCCAAGATATTGAGAGAGATTATATTTAAAAGGAAATGATTTATTTCACAATTGGAAGACATGCATAACTGAACTACATGCTGTCGTCATCTTAATTTACCAAGCAAAGCGATTACGGATTTCATAGGGTCTTCTTCGCCCACATAAAGAAGACAGTGATAATTAATAATAATGAAATTGGACAGGAGAACTTCCGTTATGAAATATTTTGTTAGCGTTGTGTACAGTACTAGCCGAAGAACTCGTGCACGTTGTTGGTGGATACGGATGAAGGAGCGCCTTTTTTGACTGCTTTGCTCACCTCCTGGTTGCCTACTACTTTGCCTAGAAGCCAAATCGTGACGATCTGGACGGTCATGAATCCCGCAACTTCAAAACCAACTCCTTCCCCTCTCCTGGAAAGAAAACCTCCTGCAGACCACAATCTACTTTACATCCTAAAGTTACTCAATGTGAGACTCTGTTACTCTGTACAATACCAGAGATGTTTTCAGGTGCTACTGAAATTATTTTTTTTTACATAAAGAAAATCTTCTTTTATTAATTCTTCCTTTACGTTTTTTTTTTTATTCTTGCAAGTCATCCTCCTCTTTTCCCTAATACTTCCTTCTATTAGACCCCTCTTCCCCCTAAAAAACACTTTTAAGAAAATGTTCTCACTGTGTGATGAATTAATTTTATATTTCCTGGGAAACGCTTGAGGAGCTAAACCCTTGACAGTCACAAACAGAATGATTACTTTCAGAGACATTTTCTTGCTTTCAGAGGAAACATATCTTTCAGTATTCGACATTACTAACTGGTGTTGATACTACTACAATAGTAACTGTTGTTATTATATTTGGTAATGTATTTTCACAATGTACTTCGATATTTATAGCACATAGTTGATGTTATTCAATAAGTTTTACGAATATCGCAACTAACTATCTCTCGCTTTTTTACATACACTTCGCAGCAAAAATAAATAAAATAAAATAAAACAATGCGACTCTCAATGCTTAGCAGTCAGGCAACCCAACGTACTTCTATTTATCGTGCAATTATTTCAGTTTTACTTTCCTACCGTATAGAAAAATCAGAAGTCAGAAAAGGCAAAACCAGAAAAAATAGATGAAGCTGTATGCAAAATGATGATGCAGGGACAAATTTAAACACAAGTAACTGAGAGTGACGGATGTCAGTAAGACAAGAGGTGCAGAAAAAAAATAACAGAGAGAGAAAAATGAGAGGAAAAGTGGGAGAGAGCAGTGCAGAACAAGTAGAAATTTGAGGAAGTAAAACGTAGCAATAGAAATAACGGGACTAAAATTAAATTCACGTTTTTCTGGAAATCGAATAGAGACAGCGACTTATATTATTTTGTGTGAACAATTCAAATGAGCAGATTTGTGGCTTCGATTCGAAACTCTAGCTCGCTTTTAAACTTCCGTCCAAAAGCGTGTCAGATTAAAATTTTATGCTTTCCATTGGAAGATGAGAGTTCTGAAACACAATTAGTATAGAAGCAAGCGCTGGCACGTATTCTTCGTGAGGGCACGGCCCTAAGCTAAAATTTGGGGAGTCATTGAACGTAGTAGTTCGCGGTTCATCATAACCAAACTTGTAGATCCTGTAGAACACACCTGCCATTCCAGTTTATCAATATAAACTGATTATTAAAGTAAGTAAAGTAAAAACTAATAGGTCGTTTACTCCACTTTTAACAGTATTCAGCAAGATTAAGTTCCAACAGTATCAAATCTCAAGAGTGAGAAATCGCTCAACATAAGTGTCATGTTGGGTATCGACGCTGCTAAACTCATACGTTTCACATTTCAAATGTGCATAAAACATGATATATTAATTTTGTTATTGTTTCCAATGTGTAAAACAAATGAATGTACAGGGTGGGGCACAAAGAACAGACGTTTTTTTAAAAAGTCATAAAATTGTTAATTTTTTTCAAATAGTCAGGTCGAAGGGTGCAAAAATTGCTCACATGATGGTAAAAGCAGCAAACTTGGTATAAGTGTTCGAAACACTATTCTGAACATTTGTGGATGTGGAGCCATCGTGAAATGTATATACCATAGCAACGGTTGCTAGACAACATAATTTCCTTAGCAACCATCACTATTATTTGTATTTAACATGTATTTCGTATTATATAATTTCCTTTCAGCTGTCCCTGTTGTTTTTGAAACGGTGACACTAAATATTGTGTATTTCTATTTACAGGTGATTGTAGTGTATAGAGCTTATTGATAAAGGTTCAAAATGGCAACTGACTGGTAGAAATATGCCCTTTGTCAACTGAACAGTAAAGACATGTCCTACCGATACAGGTTATAGAACTATAGCAGAGAACATTATTCAGTTTAATGAGCTTAACTTCATGCCAATCCAAGTAGACGTAACACAATTGGACCATGGGAAGGCACTGAGTGCACATTCAAGGAACAAGAAGCTAAGTGGCATAAATCATGTTATTTGAAATTTGTTACAAGTAAACTGCAGCGTGCCAAGAAGCGGAAGAGCAAATCTATTGAAGAAGATGCAACAATGTCTAAACGAATATTCAGTCGCAGCACTCCGAGTGATAGGGATATAGCTAGCAACAAGCATGTGGACAGTAAAAGCCGTGTTTGCTTCTTTTGTTCGAAATGGGAACAGAAAGAGAAACTGCATGAAGTTTGCACATTTCATTTAGATTACCGTGTGCGGAAGTGTGCCCAAGACTTGCAGGACGAGTATCTTCTACCAAAGCTGAGTTCAGGAGAGCTTATCGCTCAAGAGTCAAAATACCACTCAAAATGCCTTGCTAATTTGTACAACAAGTCACGTGCTATGACACAACAGAAACCAGGTACATCAAACGATGAAACATGTAAAGCCATTGCATTAGCAGAACTAATATCGTACATAGAGGAAGCAAGATATCACGACGATATTAAGGTGTTCAGACTTGCAGATCTTGTATCTATACGGCAATAGATTGCAGAAGCTTGGCGTGGATTTTACTACTCGAGTAAATAGCAAGCACCTTAAAGATCGTATCCTCATGCACCTTCCGAGGATGAACGCCTATAAAGAGGGAAGAGATGTGTTCCTAGTCTATGAAGATGATATGGGCACTGTATTGAGACAAGGATATCAGACTGATAGGGATGAGATGAGCGTTATGATGACTAAAATTGTCGATATGATCAGACAAGACATTTTTGCAGAAAAAGTTACATTCTCAGGATCTTTTGACCAGGACAGTCAAGTGAAATCTATACCAAAGTCACTTCTGTCATTAGTCAACATGTTCATCAATGGGTCAAATATAACAGATCAAACACACAACGTAAATCTCAGTCAACCAGGGGCTCACAATTGCTCAGTTGCTCGTGTACAATTTCATCAAGAAACGCCGGGATTACGGGAAAGTGCCCCATGCTTATCACATCAAGGATTCGGAGACACCTCTACCAGTCTATGTGGGACTTAAGGTCTATGCATTAACCAGGAAACAACAGTTGTTTGATAGTGTGTTTTCCCTTTGAGTCTCAGTCTCATCTGATCGCATCATGGATATAATCACATCATTGGGAAATAATGTATGTGAATATTATCAGAAGATTGTCATAGTCTGCCCTCCTAAACTGAAAAAAGACCTATTCATCACTGCAGCCGCGGACAACACAGATCACAATCCAAGTCTCCTCCACTGGTTCATTTCAGGGCGCAAGCTTATCTTTACTCCAAAATATTGCGACGAACATTGCCCCAAGTGATGAGAACGACCGTTTTTTTATTCGTTCAATAAAATCTTTGAAAGGACAGTGAAGAGTCATGGATTTGCCTGTGGCTTGCAGAAAAGTAACGCCTACAAGTTTATCTTCAAATAATGTTTACGTCCCACTAACTACTTGCAACGTGACGTCTTCCTGTGAAATTCTATATGAGGAGATAAAAAAGGAATACAACTGGCTGATTCATGTTGAGAAGCTGCGTACAGGCGAAATATCTTCTGATTCTAACATTTTGTGTTCAGCATACCATGCTAGTTTGATTGAAGAATCTGATATCTTGTTTGCCAACAATGCCTCTATTTGCTGAGGAGGCCAGTTCTCCATCAATGTCGATGCACTGCTTTGAAGTAATTGAACAAGCTGTACAATTTGTCAACCCAGGCCAGACTCCCGTCATAAGTGTGGATCAACCCCTGTTCGCCAAAATGAAACAGATACAGTGGACTATGGAGAAGAAAAGTTTGTTATAATTCTCGGGGGAGTTCATACAGAGATGACATGCTACAAAGTGCTGGGTCGTTGGTTGGAAGGTAGTGGCTGGGTAGAAGCTCTCCAAGCAGCAGAACTTGCTACTACTGGCATTGTTGAATCGTTTCTGAAGGTATCCCGTGTCACACGTACCCGACATGCACATCAAGTAACTGCATGTGCATTGTATGTACTGTTGAGAAAGGCATTTGATTTGTACATCGAAACCATCCCTGAAGATCCGGCAGAGAGTTTTAATACTTGGTGTATACAGCAGAAGAATGAACATCCACAGTTCCTGTACTGGCACACAACTCTCCAACTGGAATTACTTGTGTTGGCATTTGTACGTCCATTGCGTACGGTCAACTTTAAATTGTATATTGATACACTAACTGAACTGCCACCTTGGTTCTTTAACATGAATCATACACATTATGCTCGTTCATGTGAGAGGCATGTGCCGCCTTGATAGTACCCATCCTGATGTTGCTAAAGAGTTCCAAATTGGTAAGTTTGTAGTGGCTAAGTCCCAGCGAAAATTTTCTCTCATTGCTACTGACCAAGATCATGAGCAAAATAACGAACTTATGAAGGAAGATGGGTTTGACACAGGATTCCGACGCTATTTTACGATAGGCAGTAGCAGGGCCAGAACTTATCCTGTTATTTCTGAACTGGAAACATCCATAGTAAGGAAAACACAATGTGTTCACTTACGAAACCACCATGAGCAAAATGAATCTACCCAAAAGTTATTTGCTACCCAGGTGAATGCACTGGTCATTGTGATAGAGGGCATGGGGAATCCATTTGAAGAAGAAAGCCAGGATCTCCTGAGGTTGCATTCGAAAGATGTAATGAGCCAGCGGTGAGTTGAGTGCCTCACATCAATACAGGTCAGGGGCAAAGAACAGTATCAAATGTTTGTGTATAAGCGGCTCAAAACAAACATCAAGCATATAACAGCTAAGATCGCGAGGAACAAAGTGGTGCTATTCAATAAACACTCATATAGCACAAAAGGAGCAGGAGTTAAGATAAGTCTTCTCAAAAGTGAGTCGTCTTTATTTGCAAGGATGTATATCGCATGCCAGAGGAGAGATAGTGACTTGGACATTTTCTTCAGTCTTGAAAACCATCCATTTCCTCCATCTCTCTCTTCCTGTGGCCAATTACGTTTGGGAAAATAGTCGGATCTTGTGGTCTGTCTTTAACATCATGCACAGAATATCTGCGATGTAAGACCAGAGACGGATGTGAGCATTATAGATGATGCTGTACTTGTGAACATTCTTAGACCTGAAGAATGAAAGACATTTGATGACTACGCTGCAAAGGTGTTTGTTCCATATATAAACAGGGAACAAGATAAGGTTCGACGTGTAGATATTGTCTGGGATCAGTGCTTTGACAACACTCTCAAGACACAGACTAGAGAAAATCCTGTTAGAGGTAGTGGTCAACGGAGACGTGCAGAGGTATCAAGCCCCATACCAAAGAACTGGCAGCAGTTTCTTCGCTTGAACAGAAACAAGACAGACCTATTTAAGTTTCTTAACAACGAACTAATGACAAGTGCATCACCTGAGAAGCATCTTGTTGTCACCGATGGAGACAAAGTGTGTTGCATACCTGAACGAGACACGACCAACATTGCACCCTGCAATCACGAGGAAGCAGATTCAAGGATCATAGTGCACGTTGTTAATACTGTTACTGTAGATACTGATGTAATTGTCCTGGCGATACCAATTGTGCAACAGTTAGGAAAAATAGAACTGTGGGTTGCTTTCAGTACTGGCAAGGACTTTCGTTACATCCCAAGTCATGAGATATGTGCGTCACTTGGCCCACAAAAATCCTTGGCTCTTCCGGTGTTTCATGCCTTCACAGCATGCAAAGTGATCATGTATCATTACATGGTATATCATTCTTTTCTCCGTAACTGTTAATATTTTAGTTAAACGATTAAGCGATTAAATTTTGGAAACAAAGTTACTGATCGAAGCACAAGCACCTCATGAATCCCCGCTTGGGACGCTCTGCAGTCTCAAACTCCATGTCGTGTCCAGTGTATCAAAGGACATAAGATGGACGTACAAGTACATGATACAGAAGTGTAATGGAAGTCCTATGCTATTAAGAATGGGGAAAGAAACAACCACTGTTTTTTTTTAATTACGAAATTTCACTTTGCCGCTTTCCCCTTCTCTGCTTATAGAATACTCCACAGCTTTAAAGTCTAGGCATCAGGTCTTAAAAATTGACTTCTAAGGGCAAATCATGAAACAATTTGGCATCCGATATTTTTGAATGTATGCCCATCAACTGATCACAAAAATGCCGGATGCCAGAAAAAATACCTCACAGGAGGGGAAGGGGGCAAAGCCGAACTTTTAACCGCTTCTATTATTCACTATATCTCCGTAATCATTTGAGATAGAGCATCCGATTTTTTTTATTTTGTTTGTCTAATTGCCTTCTACAATTCAATTTTAGTGCATTTTTGTGCTAGAGATAATGGTTGTCTTGCAATTTCCATTTATACTCAGTATTGGTTTTGTATAACTTTTGACGTCAAAATCGGCCCTGGGTCCGTACAGACCTCTTGTTGGGAAGTAGAAATATGTCTAATCTAATTAAAAATCCCCCACTTTGAGAATCAATTTCTGTACAATGGCACTGAACAAAATAGAGCAAAAACCAGGTTTCAAAGTTGACTTCCAAGAGGCAATCATGAACGATTCGCTATCTACTCTTTTTAAAATATTACATTCTCTTTCTCTTAATACTCTTCGTAATAGTAAGAATCAAAGCATGTGGCAAAATTTGGAAATTACATCGAACCGTTCCAAGACAAGGCTACCGATAACCTATTATGCCTTTCTTTTCATTCATAGACAATAGGTTGTAAAGGTTATGAACTGGAATATACCTTCTTTTCTTTTAAGTCACCGCCACCATGTGCAATTCCGTCAACAGCAGGAATACATCCGTGTATCTGCTCATCACAACAATTCTTTCTTAATTGTGATTCAGACCACATGCAGAATCATCCTATAATCTCTATCTTCATAATTTGCTTCAAAATTTTGAACATCGATGCCGAAATTTGACGTTTTTAAAACTACCGGAAACGACAACACAGAGTTCTGAAGATGATGATTCCAGTAATGCACGGGATAATAACGAAGCTAAATCCGCCTTATTTTCTAGAACAGATATGAGTTTTTCCACTTTTGAGGAAGTGGAACATCAGTGTTTTCTATTATACGTCTTACTGGAGTACATGATGAACTTCTTTTTATTCTGGTGCATAACTTGGGAGACTATTCCAAATAACGATGAAAGACTCTATTCTTGAATAATTATTCCTAAGCTTTTAACTAGTTCCACAAATGCCTTGCCTAAATCACCGATAGTGTTAGCATCTTTAGACTTCCCTAAAGCCATCACTAAAGGTTGTCCATCGATTATAAGTGATGCTGAAGTATTGACTACGTCTTGTATTTCATTAAAAAATCAAGAGCTAGTCTACTTACTCAGAAAACTGTGACCTCCTAGGACAGATTCCTTTATCAGCAAGCGTTATTGAATCTGCAGAACTGTTCTTCACAAATCTCTTTAAGGTTAAGGCGAAGACTTGTGATGAAGATAGGCTCCTACTTCTAGGAAAATGCAACCTGGAGAGATTACCTCTAACTAGTGTTGCTCTTAAACAACATATAAAGAGATCGCAGTACCAAACAGCAATATGGGAAAACGCTGATAAACGTGAGATCGATCTTCCAAGGCTAGAAGACTCCGGATAGTACTTGGAGGACCAAATTCTGAAGCCAGTTTTGAGAACACTTGAAGACGTTCCCAAGGCTTGTTTAGAGATTACCACGTGTAGCTGTCAGAAACTTGAGTGTGTGTTAGAAATGTGAAATGCAAATGTAAGAGAAACGATCTATTGTTCACTCCAATGTGTACTTCTCCGAGCGAATGTAAAAATTCAATATCAGTTCATGAACAAAGTGATGAAGACGACTGAATAATACATGTAAACACGTATGTTATCACAAATTCCTAAATCTGTGACTTTTGTGAAATCAGGGCCTATTATTTTCATCGGATAATTATTAGTTGGTCGGGGCCCATCGCCGCCACTGCTATTACAATTGAATGACGAAATAATGTAGTTTATATATAGAACACACTACATGTAAGGTTAGTTTAATTAATTTTCTCCTGTTTCGAGTCTGCTCGAAACTAATGAATACAGAGAGTGCCCTACTTAGAGATATTTATGAAGAATTGATGGAAAGTGGGGGTGCAAATGATGGTGATAAGCTGTATTAATATCAAATTTATCTGTATCTTGTTTCTTGCGTTTGGTGAGGGAAGATCATTGTGGAGATGTGCACAAGGTGGTGAAACTAATTTTAAACTGTTGATATGGCATGTATCCTGATCGGGATGGTTGACTGAGTTGTTAGGTAATCGTCGTGTCTTGGTAGATAGAAGATGTCAAAAATTCTGGAGAGATCACACAAATACGACTACTGATATAACCATATTGCACGAATCTCTTTCTAAGCGGAATTTAATGCGAGGTATATGAATGAGGTCATAGAGAAGGCCTGTTGGGCTAAGGAGAGATATTCCGTATGCTAAGGAAAGAACACAACATTCCGAAATGATGAACTTATGAAGCTTTAGGAGGGGCTAAGAATTCGGCCATATTACCATGTTACAATTGGTCTCATGAGAACTTTATGGCTATTAGGTAAAACGTATGCCTTTAATTCCTACGTTATTCTGACTAACCGCTTGAGTAGATCGAGTAGATGATGTGCTGTGTTGAGAGCTAATTTCCATCTACTTCACCATTAGATAAATAGAACTGCGGTAGCCTGTAGTCCGAGAAAAAAGACATGAATATCAAAATTACCGAAAATTCCATTTGTTGTTTTGAACAGTGTACAAAGAAACCAGTACGTATATTGATTGTCAAAGCAAGTATCTCCATAAATAGGCATTTCAAGATGGATCCAGACTAAGCTACTGAAATAGTTTTGACCTTATTTTACATGACTTAACATTAGTATTGTACTTCATCTCAACTTAAAAGAAACTTAAAAATGAAGTAAGGCTTGTTAGAAACCAACTGAATGATCATAAAGAATTATACCTTAATTCATTATTCGTGCAAGACTTACTTTAATATGTTCTGCACGCCAATTTCTTTCATTTATGTCTAACAGTAGATGACAACTCCCTTGTAAGAAATAGACAGAATTCCTTTCATAGCACACAATCAATTCACGAGGGTGTCATATTAAACACAAATCCAGTTACTATAGTTGGCTACGGTGAGGAATTATTTATGTAGAGCTAGCTGTATTATGAATTGAGACCGTCAATACAATTGAATTTGCGAACACAGCAAAATGAAATAAAATTGTGGCTGGCTGAGTCATTGCATAATCCCAAGAAAATCAAAAGGGAATAATAATAACAACAACAACGAAAGAAGACATTCCTTGACTTGTCTCTTTTTGTTCGTATGTTCTCAAGGCGTGAAATATGGCCGCCAATGGCGCGTGTGTGAGGAGGATCCGTTCAGTACAAGAAGGAAGAAAATTATTCTGCAACAGCATCAGCAGAAACCAACAACCATAGGGCGTTGGCCTCGGTCAAAATACGATGTTTACACTTGATGATAAACCACAGTTCACAAATATTGTTGTTACTGGAAATCTCCAAAAAGGCTCCGTCCTGTTCTTTTTCTATACGAAGTCCGTCTTCCAGAACGTCGACTTTCTTTCTTTTGAAACAGAAAAAGAAGATGAAGAAATAAAATGCACCAAGTGAGTCTGTGCATAACCAAAACTAAGGAAGAAGAAAGAGACGAAACACCATAGACACAACTCTTTTTCTGTTCGTTCTTTTATTCTTCTTTTTTAATCTCAAGAGAATCCTCTAGTTAGGGGAAATACCGGCTTAAAGAACTTTGTGTTGCCATGGTTCTTGCCTATGTTTTGTCTTCTGTTTACTTGAGAGCAGTGAACCTTATTTAGCCTATGCTTCGAAGTGGGTGTATATTTCATTATGGAAAATGTACAGTACCTTTCAACTGTACTTGGGGATATATGGAAATCATTATTATCTTGTGCATAAAGTTTTGTATTATTTATTAAACTCAGGACGCTGGAGACTTTTCTCGCAGTGTTCCTATGGCTGGCGCTCTGAGATATACTCAGCCTCCTATCAAATTGAGTACCGGAGTGTCCTTGGTACTCCTGGGCACCTTGGGAAGGTAAAGGCGGTCGAGCGTGGAGAATATGTGGAGCTCTACTTCCACGTCCCCCATGCGCCGTTCACGGTGCGTGCGTGCGTGCGTATCGTACAGGAGATAGTTTTTTTTTTATTTAACAATAGTAAGTTCGGATTCGCTTAGTTAAAAAATTAGACATTTTAGCTCTTTAATTATTTTTCTTACCAATGAAATATAGCCTCGATGCAACATATAAGTGCCATGTTACAACAAACTTGAATATATATAAATTATAATGATATAATATCGGCAATAACAAAGAACTGGTAACAGTTAAAAAATAAAAACAATATATTTACTAAGAAATTTCCACACAAACCACAAAATAAAAGAAGTGCGCGATAAATCCTTTCTATAATTTGAATTTGAATTTTAAAACAACATTGGTTCAGGCAAGATGGATGGGATGATGATGAGATGAATGGTGGAATGAAGAAAGCGGGAGGAAACAGGAAAACCCCGAGAAAACTCAACCACACCGTGTATGTCCACCAGAAAGCATACATGGGACCCAGCCAGTCAGAAAGCATTGAGCCAGCTCGGCCCCATCCAGAAACGTTTAAAAAATCTCTCCAAGTAGGCAAATAGCTACTATTAAAAAATAGTTCTGAGAAGCTTTTGTCTCTTTGGTTAGCAGTAAAATCACACTGGAAAACATCTTTTACTGAACAGACACAAAATCAAAAATAATTTTATCTCCTGAGCAATAGACTAAATATAATAATAATATATATTTGAATACTAGCTGCAGTGTGAATCTGAATAATACTCGAGAAGTTTCCTAGCATGTTTCATTTGAATAGTTTTGGAAACTGAAAAGTTTGTGATTTTCTTTACTTCATCTTTCCATGCTGCCAGAAACCTGATGTTGCCTCATATTTTCCAGGAAAGTTTTTGAAAATTTTAAACAGGAGTCAGATTATACTCAAAATTATTTCTATTATATTGCTAGTATTGGGATTCTAATTTAATAGAAGTCATGCACTAAATTCTGCAGAGCGGAGTTCCACTCAAATTTAGTGGAGTCTTTACTATAGCGGAAAGAGGTTCTACTCTTTTAGAGTAGATTTTATTCGCAGAAAAGATGAAAATTTTCCGCTCGCAAAATAATGTGATCGACGGTAGCTAATTACGATCGGAATGTAATCTTTTAAAATGAATTTCGAATCGTAGCCCATCGGAAAAGGTTTTACTTTTTTGAGATGAAATTTTCATATTTTGAAAATGAAAATTTCGCAAAAGAAAATTATGAAAATGAAAACGAATACAAAAGGAATACTTATTTATAAGTAGTTAGAAAAATAGTAATGTTCTCATTAATGTGAGAGAAAGAAATCTTGACCTCGGCGGGAATTGAACTTCAGCCGCTCGGCCAGCGATTCAATGCTGTAACGTCTACGCTAGCCGGGCAACTGCGAGATAATTACTTTTAAGTGTCTTTATCGACCCATTTTTACTAGAGAAGACCTTTCAAAGATGTTTATTGTATATATCTTTCTCCTGATGTCTTCTGGTATACCAGAAGGGGTCTATATTGTTGTTGTTGAGATCAGTTATCCGATCTTCTGGTTTCATTCCTAACTAAACGCGATTTTAATGTCAAACGAGGGTTTCGTCTTTTGATAAACACTATAAGAAGATGCGAAATCGTGCTTTCAATTTTTGAGAATAAATTACACCCGTAAACCATCGGAACCCAATGTTGAAAAATCACATTTTTTATCCAAAGCGAGAGTGGTTTGTCAAAACACTAATTTAATAATTTATGACGAAAAAATCTTTCTCTTGGAGCAAAGAGTGAAATTTTCAGCTCTTCTGATGTAGTACGCATTTAATCTAATATTCGGTCTTGATATACGTTGACTGAGATAAAAACAAGATATTGTCCATTCGAAAATTAACATTCATTATACTGTAGACAAGCTTATTTTATCAGAAGGTGTCGGTAGAAAATCGCAGAGTGTCAAAAGGTGGTTAAAAATCGCCCACTTCTAAAATTCCTGGTGGAAAATAGCGCACCGTGGTTTGACTGAACGTGATTTGAGTCCCAGTGATTTACGAAATCACGACCTAGCAGTGCAATACGAACCGTTTATACATGTTTACGTGCGTCATAGATATTTTAGTATCACTATAATGTTCAGATTGTCATTGTCTTGCTGTTTTTTAATTTAAGGTTGTTGTTGATTTTCTTTTTTTAACATTCTGCTCACTAGCACGTGGAGGTTTTTTGGGGGGGCACAACTATTACGCATGCTAATATTGTAACAGAAAATAATATGGCACGATATGAACAATATCGAGATATTAGCCGCTCATACAAAATATTTTGGTGTTTACTTTAAAAATTTTAGTCTATCGTTTAAAGAAAAACGACTTTGCTTAATCATTTCACTGCCCATCTACAATACAATCCTCTAAAATCTCCGAGGATCCTGGGATTGATACCTTGTGGGACACATGGTTCTTGTGGGTTGTGGTTCGAAATTCACATTTTATTCTTAGGACATTATCTCCATGCGATAGAAACCATTAGTAAATCGCTATCTATTCGTTTTGCCAGGGACTTTTGGGTCACAAACCTCTTTCCTGTCTTATCATAAATCATCAGATCATTGTGAAAATACAGATGTGTTGTTACTGATACACAGACAAAATTGTTAATTGGACGCATCTAATTTCCGGCGCTAATGATACTTTAAAGTCACCAGAGAGTACGGTATATCGCTATCCCACATTCTTCCTTCTCCAGCATGTACATGCGTTGATTACAGCGTTGAATGTCCCCTCTCTCCAACGTTGTATTCATAGTGGTATTAATGTTATATTCAATGTTGTACCAACATTTAAACGTTTAAATAATGAGTAATCATTTAATAATCCATTGGAAACGCCGATATTGAACCAATATGCAATGAACACTTCCTCCCTTACTATATATAAATACGTGCTACTGAGGTTGGAAGTAGGTAGGCAACTAACAGCAAATTTTTGTAAGGTAACGGAGAAACATGGTTTATACCAGATTTGAAACATCAATTAACGTACACCACATTCGACAGAAAAGAAACTTGTGGCACACACCCCATCGATTGGTGACATGGTTGAGCTTGAACAAGCGTAAACGAAGACTTGGGTACAACAATATCTTCTCTGTTGTGCTGTGATATGGATAGATACAATACGTGGTTCACACAGTTCAACTTCGTTTAGCGGGGCCGCGATTATCCTTATATTCTAATGCTGATATCTATGTTATTAATCACGAGAAATCGATTGGCACCGGTTCGATTCACCGAAAGAGATCCGTTACAGAGGTATGGTCACTTCAGGATTTGCGAAATGCCACTTACGCTGTCGCACAATTCATTTAATTTTACTGGGGCTGCAAAGCTTTCAAATTTTTTCGTATATTTCGACTAAACTCGAAGAGGTGAGTAGAGATATTTGGAAATACGAAGTTAATTCGGGTTTCCTTGAATTTCAGAATTCTAACTTTCCAAAATTTCTAAATTCCAGAATTTCGACTTTTTGAAATTCCACATTCCGTAATCAAAAAATTTGCACTAGATTGTGTCGATTAGTGGTGGTTTATGTAATCATCTCGTTTCCTACAATAAACCAAAATGTTATTTTTCAGGAATGCTTGTTTCTTTTTAAAGATATGTTAATGTCTTTTCTCTGGGATGCATTCTTTTACAAATTAAAACAAATGGCCTTTTTTTTCTATTTCCAGTGAATTTAATCACAAGTAATAGACTCAGAGCCAGGAATGTTCGGAATACCGGAATAGAAACCAGGATTCCAGAATCTGAATGCCAATTTTTGTGATTCCAGAATGTGGAATTTCAAAAATTCGAAATTATGGAATATTGAAATTTCGGAATTCTGAATTTTTTAAATCCAAGGTAAACCGAATTCCGGAACTAACTTCGGATTTCCGAACAGCTCTACTAAGCTCTTCGAGTTCAGTCGAAATATACCTAAAATTTAGAAAATTTTGTGGCCCCAGTAAAATTAAATAAATTGTGCGTCTACATCAGTTGCATTTGTAAATCAGGAAGTGGCCATAAGTCGTAAATGGCTTATTTCCGGTGAATCGAACCGGTGCTAATCGATTCGTCGTGATGATTAACATAAATATTCGTATAAAGATATGGATAATCAGGTAAACGAAGTTCAACCGACAACACTTGAGTGCGACAAATTACCAAGGACTGAAGATACTAATTAACAGTATTTCAACACAAACTTGATGAAACCGGAAACCACAGCAGGGTTGGATTAAGGACAACTGATGCCTTCAGAATGACGTCACCTTGACCTTTCAATTCCTAAAATTACTAAACACTAACGCTCACTAAGATATTATGCTGAAATGATTTCGATAATTGACACTGGATTCCATAGGATGGAAATGACATCCTCAGAACAGAATCTACAATTTCAAGGATGTTCCGAACCACTACCCCGGGAATCGAACCATAGATCACTGAATTACAACAGCGATGTCTTAAATCACTGTGACTCAAATCACGTTCACTCACACCACGGTGTTAGATTTTCAACAAAGAATTTTAGAAGTGGGCACTTTTCAAGCACTTTTTGACACTAAGCGATTTTCAAGCCGATACACTACTTGTAGTTTGTCTACTCCTGAGGCCTGTAATAATTTTTCTTGGATTTGTCATACAAAAGACCTTGTTCACATAACCAAAATTTTTTACTTGTTTAGAAATAAGACAATCGAAACAATTTCCTAGGAATCAATAGAGCAACATTTCTAAGAATACAGCAGTGATCAACAACCTTAATATAAGGGTAATTTAGCTTAGGTAATATTCAGGACAGGATTATCCATTTAAGAATTACCGCACGTTTAGAGGGCGGCAAACATAAATAAAAAAATAAAAGTTCCTAGGAAGTAAAATAGCATATTAAATTGAAATATACTTAAACGTTTCAAAATGTCAATACCGGCTCGCTAAGACATTTTTTATGTTATTCCACACAAGCTACCTTCATCTCTAAAGTTCAAAACCGCGAGTCAAGTCACATAGGCAGGTCTACTGCCTTACTCGAGTTAGTAATAGCACAGGCCGATCATAATAGTAAAGACAACATTGAAAAAGGCGGCATCCTATCGGGGATAATGGAAAGAAAAGAGCCAAACCTCCACTTCCTAACCTCCACTAATCGTTCCTAACACACTTATTATAATAGAGATTATAATATAACAACGTTTTTGACAGAAAAAGTTAAGAAAAAATAGAATTTGGCATATTACAATTAGTACCGTATTTACTATTATGATCCGTCGCTAGTAATAGCAATGCCACGACAGGCTCCAGAGAAGATAAAAGTATACTACGTGATGCGAGATAATGTTGTGGTCGTCGCGTCGGCCGGTCATGTTGTTTGCCTAAAAACCAATGGAAAGGGCTGAAAATTTTAACTTTGCCCCCCATAAAAAAAAATTCTAGATCCTGGCAAACTTCTTTCTTTCCTTTGATATGGGAAACATCTATTGTATTAGAATCCAATTACATTTATGACTCTTAGGACGGCCTGAATCATAGTTGCCTAAAGGCTTTAAAATAAATTCAAAATGATTCTTAGGCAGTTTTACCTGATCTGGCAAGATAATCGGTCATAGACAAGTTTAAAAGTACCATTCGCGGTGTGACTGAGGAAAACCTTCAAAATAAAAACCTCAGTCAGGATAGCCGGCTGTTAGAATAGAACTCAGAACCTTGTTGCCAAGAAGTTTAGCTTTTCGATATGGTCAACTTTTTAACACTCTTCAATTTCGTAGTCACAAATAATTTAATATCTCGACAAATAATGACGCAGGGCATGGTCTGGTTAGCAAATTACAAATTTGTATGCAAGAAATGTATTTGAGCAAAGTTTGAAGGAAGTGCAGCATAAAACGGATAAACGCCATAATGATTTAATTGTACAGGAATTCATGTGGCGAAGTAGACAAGTAAAAAATTCCTATTTGCCTTGTATTCTTAAATCATAATCTTTGTTGAAACGGATTTCTCATGGATACAACTTATATTATGGCTTGTTAATCCGATATGTATTTGTAACTACGTATATCAACATGCACGGCAGTGCATGAGCCAAGTTCTTCACGTCAGAAAACGTCAGCACTGCCAGAAGCATGTTATACAGGAACAAGAGTTTATGGCAAAATCGACCATTTGGGGGCCCCGTAACAAAAAATATGTTAAAGATAGGAATATGAGCTTTTGCCGTTAAGGAGATATGGTAAATATGTGCAGATGTACAAAATTTCATATTCGTATCTCAAACTATGTTCTAGTTGTGGACCCCTGAAATTGCACATTTTAGGCTAACTGACTCACTCACTCACTGACTGACTCACTCATCATATTGTTTAGGGTGTTTGGAGTAAGCTAGAAACATGAAATTTGGTATGAAGGTAGAGGATGATAAGTAGATAAAGGAAAAATTCCAACATTTTGAAAAGGTCGCCATCTTGGATTCAAAATGGCCGCCAAACCTAAAATTTCAAAGAATACACAGCCTAAACGACTAAAGCTAGAACAGTGAAATTTGGTATGAAACTATATCATTGATAGCAAATTAAAAAAACTTTTTAAAAATTTGAAAAGTCGCCATTTTTTATTCAAAATGGCCGCAAACCCTAAAATTTTAAAGAATACACAGCCTAAACGGCTGCCGCTAGAATAATAAAATTTAGTTTGACAGTACAACATTATTAGTAGATTATGAAAATATTACAAAATATCTCTAAAGACGCCATCTTGGATCCAAAATGGCGGGCGTCATAAATCCATTTTCCAACTGCTTGAGCCAGAGATACGAAATTTGGCATAATGATGTATTATCAAGAGTAGTTTAGGAAAACATAACAACGTTTTAAAAAATTCACCATCTTTGATTCAAAATGGCAGCTGAAATACCATTTTTCACATCGTTCGAGATAGAGAAATGAAATTTGGTATGACAGTGTATCATCACGAGTATGTCACGAAAATATAAGAAAACGTTAAAAATGTGTCCATCTTTTATCCAAAATGCCCGCCTAAGCCCCACTTTATAACGACTGAAGCTAGAGAAACGAAATTTGGTATGAAGGTGTACCATTACGAGTAGGTTAGAATAAATTCGGCTCGTCTCCCCTACTAGGGTACAGTTCCCAGCTGGAGCCTGATTGCGATAAAGGGGTGCGCCCCAGCGAGGCCATCTTGGAATTCTGGGGGCAGCGCCCCAATGAGGCGAAGCGAGTATATACATTACACAAGTGTAAAAAGCTGCGAAATACGAGCAAAAGCACCAGGGGTGCAAACTGTCCAGTCAACTCCTTCAACCTTAAAAAGTGGTGAAATGGAATATGGATGAGCCTAGTTCCTCGCGCCAACTTCCAATACTCCTGCGTGTCCCACCAAGTTTTACTCGTCACAAACGTTAGCACTGCCAGGAGCATGTTTGTTATACAGGCAGAATGTGGAAGTTTCCCCATTCGGACGCAGTGCTCTGGAGTATGGGGGAATATCTGCATCATGTGGCGCAGTGCACTGCAGATTCTGGTTGTGATAAAAAGACGCAGTTCCTCCAAACTCCTCAAGTTCGATGCGCGGCCTGCCGTGGGATTCTTGGCGCAGCGACGCGAGCGAATTGAGAGGAGTATCAACACGTACGGCAGTGCATGCAGCCGAGTTCCGCGTGTCACAAAACATCAGCATGCTATACAGGAACAAGAGTTTATTGCGAAATCAGCGATTTTGAGGTTCTGTCAGAAAAAAGATGTTAAAAATTGAAATATGAAATTTCGAAGTATGACGGTATATCATCACTAGTAGATTACAAAATATCTGCAAAGACATCATTTTGAATCCAAAATGGCTGACTTCATAATCCATTTTCCAGAACGTTTGAACTAGGGATACGAAATTTGGCATAAAGGTGTATGAACAAGAGTAGTTTAGGAATAATTTACATTTTTGAAAAAGTTGTTAACTTGGATCAAAATGGCCGCACAAAAACTTTTTCCACACCATTCGAGCTATAGAAACGAAATTCGGTATGAAGGTGTACCATCACGAAAATGTTTCAGTAAATGGATCAAACCACCGCTATGAGCGTGCAGCCCCCGAGGCGATATGGGAAAAGGTCTGCACAGCATGGGGCGCTGTCCCCAGAAAGTCTGATCACTATAAAGGGGGCGTAGCCCTAAAAATTTGAAGTTGGGGCGCACACGGAATTCTGGGGCAGCACACCCAGCGAGGCGAACCCAGTATATATATATACACGTATAAAAAGCTGTGAAATCCGAGCAAAACACCAGATTATGTTCGAGCCTTAGGGTTGGTGGTGGTGGATTTTAGGGCCGCCAGCAGGAAGCAAATTTGCTGAATCATCACAAGTAGGTTACAATAAATGTGGCAAAGCTTCCCTATGTTTCAATAAATATCTCATTCCCACGGGTGGTGGGTATGAGAAAAAACTGCAACATAGAAGCACAGTGTCCTGGAGAGTGGTTACGATAAAGGGGCGTAAGTACCCAAAAACTCGAAGTTGGGGACGCAACCAGCTACGGGGGGCGAGGACCTAAACGAGGCCGAGCGAGCGAGTATATATATTATACACGTACAAAAAGCTGTGAAATCAGAAACAAAAACACCAGAGGTGCAAAAAGTGGAGCCAAGTTCTTTAACCCTAAAAAGGTGTGAAATGGGAGACGGATGAGCCAAGTTCCTTGGTGACAGCATGTAACAGGAACAAAGGAACTTGGCGCGAGCTGGCAACATTCTTAGGGTTGGTGGCGGTGGACGTAGTGGGTTTTAGGATCCCCACCACCCTTATAGCTTGAGGATCATGAACCTTTCCACCTCGCGCCAAGTTCCTTTGTTCCTGTTACATGCTGTCACCAGGCAACTTGGCTCATCCGTCTCCCATTTCACACCTTTTTAGGGCTAAAGAACTTGGCTCCACTTTTTGCACCTCTGGTGTTTTTGTTCGGATATCATTTATACTCCTTCAAAACGAAAAATTGTTGGCAAAGCCCGAATGAAACGCTCAGCCTCGACTTAGAAGGATAATAAAGAAAAAAATGAACAATAAATTGACTCCTTCAATGTTAAGAGAAACCAAGTCAAAATAATCCATTTTTCGTTTTTTTCATTGAATCTACATGAGAACCTGTTCCATCATACTATGTTAAAAGGAACTGCGAATGATCTTTCAATCACAGTAATTCAACCCCATCAGATTTCCAAGTGAGTGACTTGATTCGTTTTAACAATGTGCCTGGTTGTAATATTTAGATTCATTGATGAACGGATGCACCTAGTCATTCCCTGAATGTTGATTCTAAAGCTAACTGCATTTATCTTGTACGAAAATCTGAATTACTGTATATTTGTCCTTTCGGTTGCCGAATCTTCGAGAACTTAAGTGTGTTCATAAAATTTGGAACTTCGTTAACGGTTCTTCTGTGGATTCAGGTCCTCACGTTCTCATAGTCAATTTGTTGATGGACTGCTTAAACTAAAACAATAATATTGCTAATTATATTCCCAGATTCTGTGGCAAATGCATTATATTTTAACTTGAAAAAGCATGTTCTTTAGAGTGTCCATCCGCGTTGAGAAAATACGAGATTTAGAGAAAGTCCATCTATATATATGTCACAATCACACCCGTGAATCAAAACATTTCTATGATGAAATACTGGCTTGGCTAAAAGAGTAAACCACATTCAAGGTGGAAAGTTTGAAAGAAAAACATATTTTGTTACAAAACTCAAATAACATGATTTTGTTATGATTAGAAAAGTATCTATTTTAAATTTATAAACTATAATATTGTCCACTTTTCTGTTAAGGTGGGGGCGTTTACGTCCAGGCTTAATGGATCTCGCTGCTCGACTTTACGCGTAGCTCAAATTTTATTCTAAACATAACAAAAGTTGGTAGCGGCTTTGTAAAAATGTTATGTTTAGCGAAGACTTGGCTTATAGGATATCCATACATGAAGGTCGTTTGTCATGTATGCATGCACATCCCAGTGGCCAAAGCTTAAACTTGGATTCAGTTGAATAAGGAATATGTATCGATAAAATAGAGTACTAGAGTTCAACAACATACAGACACATGTTAACATATGATAATTGCGGCCGTGTAAACTAATCTAAGTTTCAAGTACATTAATTTACAACTAAAATATGCATGATTCAGAGAGAGAGAGAAAATCTTAGAGTTCAGAAATCAGGTAATAATAGTCAACGTGGATCTGTCAACTTACGTGACTAAGTCCGAAGATGAACAGAGTCCCTAATATGTTGCTTCTACTAAATCTAAAATATATCTGAGAATGAATTTAATTTTACTGTTTTGTTTCGAGCCATAATGTCATTTTCATCGATCTTTCAACTTCAGTGACCTGTTTTTAATCGTTATATAATTGTTATAAAACTGTTTACCTCATATGTTACTACCCGTTCCCTACTTCTGAGCTCATGCATATTTTAGAGTTTTATTTTCCCTGTTGTCCCAATAATTATCCTATGTTCTTGTTTTATTTCTTGATGTTTGTCATTCCTTGTACAGTCACTTACTATAATAAGTGGAGGTTGGAGTTATAAGAAATATTAATTCTTTCCTCCAGGAGAACTGTTGTACTGTTCACCTAATATTTAGACAACCAACATGGCATGCCAGGATATTCCTCCATTTAAAGGAAGAAAAATGAGGTGTTGAGCATCATTTAGAGAACCACGAGACAAACGGGCAGAAATCCCATTCACGTTACGTTTTAAGAGATAGGAATTAATACAAAGAAACGGGAAATAATAATATAGGCATCATTCATGCATCATCATTATGCAATGCAACAATACTTGTCTTGTTCAAAAACACACACACACATACACATATAACCGAACAAAAACAGAGAGAAAGACAATTAAGGAAGAGACAAACATGATAAGATATAAGAAAGGAGAAAATGCGAGAGAAAGTGATTTTAATCATGAAACAATTTCATTGATGTATTACGACCACACACATACTTATTAATCTCTTGGCTGTCCAATGATTTGCATTTCGCAGCCAGGGCATCATTCTCATACAAGTACATTTTTAAAAAAGTCGTAGCTTAACTGAGAATCGAACCTAAATCTACAAACCTAAAGTCCAACAAGTTAACCACTATACTGCATCAGACTTAGTTCCACTTACTAAGATCGTGTTATAATGGTATTTGTTAGCGTAAGGAGAAAGAAAATTCACACCAGTGGCGTGGGAAAATCTTATTTACTACTTTCTGTCTGCTTAGAAGCTTATGACGTAAAATTGCAGACAAATTAGATGCTTGCTCGCAAATCCTACAGTTTAGTAATTACATGAAAACAAGTTACTATTGTCTTATTAACCAGCAGGAAAATTATTCTAGTTCCAACCAAGACTCGAACCCATGTTACTTTTGCGTTGAGTTAGAAAGCAAACGCCGTAACCAGAGCTATTTTTACACTTGAGAAGATATTGCCAAGATTTGTCTTATTAAAATACCACCAGATTGAGTCATACCAAGTAGACCATAGTTAAACAAACTTAGTGCTTGTGGAAGTAATGACATTTATTTAGGTCTGCGCAGTTGTTTTCTTAAGAGAACAAGACCGTGATTGTTTTTCCTAGGTTTTGCACTTACAAGGGAACTGTCTCCAGTGGGATAAGAAAATCTGCATGAAACTTTCACAGTGCATTAATGATGTATTTAAATGAACACGCTCGTAGTACTACGTTTCGAATAGGGATGATATCGAGACGAAACGAGACGAGACCGGAATCAGTCTCGTTTTCGTCTCAAATTTTTTAGTACAGTCTTATCTTGATCTGAAAATTCCAGTCTTGGTCTTGGTCCCGGTCTTTAGTTAGAATATAGAATATCAATAAGTGAGATACATGAAAATATTTCTATTATGGAAACAGATCTATCTTATACCACAAATTGCGAAATTGGTATACGTAACATTTACGTTTTGCTACTTATAAATTATATTTAAATTTACTGAATAACTATTACATTAAAAATGAAAAATGTATATTTTAGTCGAAATTTTCTACCAGATTTATAGAAATAAATGATCGTACACTGCTAAAGATTTTCCGAAACATTCCTGAGAAAAGCTAGACAACCAAAGCTACCTGGGAATTTGAAGTAATTTGGCTAAGTAAAGGCCACTGTTCTCAGATATGTTGGGAGCAAAAAACCCCAACACATCTGGGGTCTAAAGATTTGAACACAGTTTTTTTCGTCAAAATTCCAGCGCGTCGTACTGACTGCTCCAAATTTTCAGTTAAAAGAAAACAGTATAGAGAGTTAGAATTATGTTGGCTGAATCCCGAAGATATAAACTAAGTTGATCCCACGACTTACGCCACATTTTAATCATTTATGTAAATGTCAATTATGGTTCGGAATTCCCATTCACTCAAAATATTTCCAGTTCTACATAAATAAGAACCGACAAATTAGTGGCAGCAAACTCATAATCAACATTACATTACAACATCTTACTACGATAAGAAACAGTATTATCATTCTGCGCATGTGCAGAACTGAAAATGAAAAATATCCAGATAATCATACAAAAAGTCTCTGAGTGTTAGACCTATAGTGAAACAACATGAAATACTAAAAATTCCGCGAAATTTCCCTTAGAATTTCTAGAAAAATTAAAATTTTTAAATTTTCAGTACGTGACAAAAAAATTTACTTATTTTGAATTTTTGTACAAGGAAATAATCAAATACAAAGAAATTGAAAATAGCATTTAAGGAACTCCACAGTCATATGAATCAATTAGTTTACAATACTGCTCTCAATAGATTAAAATAACCAATTCATACTGTAGGAATGGGCTACAGCTGCAGGTCTATACATTAAAGCAAAAAGAAAAGAGTGAAATGTGTTCTCGGTAGGCGCTACTTTCAAATAGTGTATTGAAGTTCCTATAAACTGAAATAAGAACATTAGTATTTGAAATAAGCCCTATCGTAGCAAAGCATAGCTTAATAGGTAAAAACTTAACCTTACTATGCCTAAGGCATACTATCTACAATCTTATATCCACTCTTTATTCGTTTGTCAACAACGTTCGACTCAGGAACTACTAGGGCTACGAAGATGGTTGAGTTGTTGTTCGGGAGATCTCGGAAAAACTTCACCAATGATACTAGATAATCCAAATTTGACGCTCGATCCACCTCACTTTGTTTTTACAAAAACACTTTTTTAAAGATGGACTAAAAAGTAAAACATAATAAACTGAATTAATCTTATGAATCGAAAAATAAAAGCGTTGGTTTTATTTTCCGATTCATAAGATTAATTCAATTTATTATTTTTTTTTACTTTTTAGTCCATCTTTAAAAAGCGTATTTAAGAAAAAACTTGTTTTAATTATTTTTTTAATACCTTTATACCTAATTTTGTTTCTCTAGATTCAGTGGTTTGAAAAATGTTTTTGGCTACCATTTTGAATTAAAGATGGCGACTTTTTTTTAACGTTTTATTATATTATAGTGACTTACTCACGATGGTACATCTTCATTTAAAATTTTATTTCTCTAGCTCGAATGGTGTGGAAAATGATATTTGGGAGACCATTTTGAATTCAAGATGGCGACGTTTTCAAAATGTTGTAATATTTTCCTAAACTACTTGTTATGATACACGTTTATGCTAAATTTCGTAGCTCCAGCTCAAACGGTGTAGAAAATATTTTTTTTGTGTCCGCCATGTTGGATCCAAGATTGCGTCTTTGGAGAAATTAGGTAATATTTTCGTAACCTACTAGTGATAATGTACCTTCATACCAAATTTTACTTCGCTAGCCCCAGCGGTTTAGGCTCTGTATTCTATACAACAATGGGTTTGGCGGCCATTTTGGTTCCAAGATGGCGACTTTTTCAAAATGTCATAAGTATTGCATTGTCATCCAGTTCTGAGCTATGTTTAAAGTTTAAAGTCTCTAGCTCATCGCGATGTTAGTTTAAATTCAATTGCAAACTTTGTACCGAAAAGACGCAAGAAAGCGAGTTGATTTTCTGTTATATTGTTATATTTTGTACCGAAGAGACATACAAGAAAGCGAGTTAATAAAAACGTGTTTAAAACAATACTGTGATAGGTTATGCAGAATTCCCTCCGCACAAACTATCAAGTACTTAAGGGAACCGTTATAGAATATGTAGGCTTCAGCAACAAGTGCTGGAAAACCTTATGTAATCACTATGTCTGTCTATCGACAACCTTTAAATCAGAAACTACCAGGGCTACTAAGATAGTTGAGGTGTCCCGCGACTGAGCTTCAACTTACTGGTTTCTGTATATGTAGATTGTCTTCGTCTTTTCTAAGGTACCTGTTAGTATTGCATTTTTATAATAAGTAAATGGTATAAGAAAAGATCTATATTACAATGTAGACAGTTTGGCTTCTTGACGCATGCTTTAGAGTCTTTACGGGATCAGTCTAGCAGAGGCTGATATAAATGAGAGAGTGTCAACAGAAGCAAAAGACTATCAGCAGGGTCAAAGCATGGAGATGAAACTTCGCAGAAGAAAATAAATGTTTGTATTTATCCATCTCTGAATCAAAGTCCAATACTTTTATATTATTATTAAAAGACTACAGAAAATAGTTTGGCATTAATAGGTTACTACTTGTATGACTTATAGTCATATTTTTAAACTACAATATAACATGTTTAATAAAATTTATCAGAATGAAACTGTCACGAGACTTCCTCAGCAGAGAAAACAAAATTTGTACTATTTAAAGGAAAACTTAATCTTAACAGAGGACCTATAATCAAAATTAATAATAAAACAATTAAGAGAGTACAAACTTTTAAATATTTAGGAATAACACTTGACGAAAAGTTAAACTTCAGAAAACACACCGAATCGATATCAAGCAAAGCAATCAAAATCGCACATAAACTAGTAAACATTGCGACAAAAGAACTAAGGATACCGATAAAAATTGTTAAGCTGTACCATGACGTCATCATAAGATCTTTAGTCGGATACGCCGCCAGTGTCTGGAGCCACCGGATGGACGATGTCAGACAAAGTCAAACAATAAACCGTGCTCAAAGGCAACTTCTGATAAGACTCACAGGAGCATACAGAACAACGCCGGTGGAGGCACTCCAGGTGGCTGCAGCAACCATGCCATTGCACCTACAAGTCAAAAAGCTTGGTGCTATGTATTGGATCAAAAAGAAGAATAACGAAAAAGTCACTAGGATACTACATGCTCCTGTGGACAACAAGCAGGATGTGCAGGAAATACTAATCAATGCATGGCAGCATCTATGGCAAGAATGCCCGAAAGCTAGAAGATTATATAGTATAATACCGGACGTGGTTGGCAGGATGGAGCTCGACGTGGAGATTACGGGAGGTCTGTTACACTTCCTCACGGGACATGGCCCATTCAGGCAGAAACTGAAAGATATGAATATAGTGGAGGATAACCTGTGTCGCGCCTGTGGGTCGGTCGCTACCCCGGAACACGTAATGCTAAAATGCGAAGAAACAGAAAACCTGGTTGGCGAACAAAGAACTCTCCTGGAGGATATGGAAATCGCTGAAGTTCTGAGAACACCAGAACTGGCGATTGTTCTCCAGGAGATAACCCAAAAAGTAACAGAGTATCACAGAAGGAAATTTATATCCGGAGGCGACCGAGGCCGGGCGCGGCGAAGACCAGAGGCTGACCAATAGAAAACGATTAGGGAGCTGATACCGCATGGAGGGAAACGTGACGCGGACCTCGCGGGCGAGGCGAGTTTGCGCGGCCGGTTCGACGAGCGTGAGCTTCGCTATCAGCAGGCGGTATGGAACAATCCGGGTACTAGAACAATCCAAAACTGAAATACATAACGTAAGCAAACTAAACCTATAACAAAACTCCATTAAATAAAAGAGAAAAATTAAAATAATAACTAAATCAACAATAGTGCACAAAATCAAGATCAGTGAAAGTGCGTAATAGTGAGCGAGTGTGTGACCGCTGGAAACCAGCGGTGTCCTGGTGGGTGCCTTGCTGCAGGAATCCGGCAGCAAGAGACGCTCAAGTAGTAGTGTGCGTGTGTGTGAGTGGTGACGGGAGGCCAAATATAATAGAAGATTAAAACAAGAAAGCGAAAAAAAAAAATTAAAAAATAAAACAGAAACTAAATGTGAGTGACCTGGAATCCGGGACACAAACATTCAAGCATTTTTAAATATATTATTAGCCTGTAAGTGTTGTGTGTGTGATGTGATGGTGACTTGAGGAACAAGACAAACTTCGTGAGTAAAGGAGGAAGGGAACCAGAAATGGAAAAACAGAACGGACCAGCAAAAACTTTGTGAGAAAATTCCAGTAATACTTACGTTGCAGTCCAGCTTCATTTCCCTCCCCCCTTTTTTCTTATCGTTTCAGAAAAAGAAGAGAAAGCCATCTTGAGTCGACGTCTATGTTGTGCTGCCCTTGTGTGTATATGTGTTGTTCTATATGTTAAATGTTTTCTGTATAAAATTGCAAATAAAAAAAAATGGTAGGGCATCCCCCCCAAGAAAAAAATTCCAAAATTAGGAATAAAGACCAGGAGAACATTCTGGACGCCTGGTCCAAAGTCCGTCCCGCACCACCCGAGGTCAAAACTGAGGGAACAAAGGAGCTTCTCGGACTGTCTGAACACCGGCAATCCGAGAATCTCTAGGGACTGCCTGTCCCAAAATGGGAAGAGCGAACAACTGCTCGTGCTGCACGCCCTTGGAAGTGCACAACCCATTTTGTGCAAAGAATGCATAGAGACAGGGGTGGAAGGTGGGTCCCAAAATGAAAAAAAAATGTCTCGAGACTTCTTCTAGTATGAAAAAACACGAACAATAGCACTAAATTAATATTATCGACATTCACGAAAATAAAGCTTATAGTCTCAAGAGGTAAGTCTCGGTCTCATCTCAAATCTCAATGGATAAGTCTCGGTCTGGTCTCGTCTCTAGTAATTCTTGATGCATCGAGTCTCGATTCCTGAACCTTAGTCTCGTTCTCGGTCTTGGTCTCGAATTCGAGACGAGACCGAGACGAGACCAAGATTAGTCTCGGTCTCGGTACCAAGCTTCTGAGTTTTGTGGAACACGAGTTACAGGACTTCAAAGTTTTCGAAATTTTGTTTTGAACGCCTGATGGGTTGACAACACTTCATACGTATGAGTTGAAGTTATGCATTTCTTATTCACTTTTATATAAAAGGTTGCTCACAAGATAACTTAAGGTACTTGAAGTTGGCCCAAGCACATCAAGCTTTTAAGACCAAAACCACACCAAGATTTTGTGCATATTTTGTGCTAATTTGTGAACACTATCCCAGATTTGTGCACGCTCGGTTTAGCCCAGAAATCGAAAACAATGTGGTTGTACCAATTTCACTCTGATCCAATCACAATAAGGAAGGTTTCGGTGAAAATAGCGATACAACTTTTTTGCAAATTTTATGCTAATTTTTGTCATTTTCCTAATTTATATTTACGCTGGATTTAGCGTAGATATCAATAGTGCAATCTGAAATTTAAAAAAAACATTTGGATGTGGTACTTTAGTGTGCATTAATTCAATTCTACTTAAGCATATTTTCCAATCATTGGTCAGAGAAGTTCTGGTAGAATATTTTGTAATTCCTTAATTAAATCCCAAATTAATAAATGTACGTTACAATGTCGTTTCGTTTTCTACGTTTTCTAGTATGATTTTATGTATAACAATCTAAAAAGAGCTTCAATTGTTTGATTTTGTCGAACATATATTAAATATAATAATCGAAATGCAACAAAGACATTGTTCCTTTTGATCTAATATGGGAAATCATCCTAACTTTTATAAAACAGTAAATTTGAAACTAGAATTGTTTTATCTTTTCGAATATATGTATGACAAATACAAGGTAACCAAAATTTTTTTGCCGTTCTAGAACAGTGAAAAACAAAGAGCAATACAGTGGACGGTACGTACCTTTAGGTTTCGAAGTAAGCTCCATCAGCATCCAACACCTTTTGCCAACGTTCCTGCAGCTGTACAATATCCTGGGGATAAAAATCGGTTGTATTCGAGGCAAAGCAGTCCGTGAGTGCGTTCCACAGGTCTCCTTCATTTGCGAAAAATCTCCCACGGAGGTGGTTGTCGAGGGAGTGAAACAGGTGGTAATCTGTTGGTGCACAATCCGATGAATATGGTGCATGGCACAGTGTCTCCCAGCCAAGTTGCTGAAGGGTATCCCGGGTCCTCTTTGTCACATGTGGTTTGGCATCGACGTCGAGGAACAGGACACCCTTGCGTTTCACCAATGCCGGCTCCTACTGTCGCAATGCACGGTGCATCCTCTGCAACTGCTGCGAGTAGAGGTCAACAGTGATGGTCTGACCAGGTGGAAAGAGCTCGTAATGCACCAGTTGGTGACAAGTCCACCATACAGAGAGCATACTATTTCGTGGGTACAGAGGTGCTCTTGAGGTGTGAGGAACAGGGTCACGTGGCGACAACCAATGTCTGGTACGCTTGGGAGTGTCACAGAGGACCCACCTTTCGGCACCAGTGAGCAAGCGACCAGTGCTCAGGTGGGTGTGTTCAGGTGCCGCGTGGGCATGGACAAACTGGCTGTCACTCGTTGTTCCTTGTTTGCTGCCGACAATGTGTGGGGTACCAACTCGCTTAACCTGTATGACCTCCTTATCCATGAAGGTGCTGTCTGACTGGTTCATCAGAAACGTGGAACCTTTCTGCAATTTCATCTCCCGTTAGACCACTTTCCTCCTCGATGGCTGCTTTCAGGGCCTCGTCATCCAACACATGTAGTCCACTGCGAGGTTCAGCTGCAAGGCTCACATCTCACGTACCGAAATTCTGGAACCAATGCCTGGTGGTAGGTTCGTTGACGGCATTCTCACCAAATGTCTGGCATATGCGGCGACTTAATGTGATAGCTGACAGGCCCACTTTAAAGTAATACAACAAACACATGTGAACAAGTTGCTTCCATATCTCCACTTCTCTCTTACACTGGAGGAGTTATGAGAGCTGTGTGTGTGCACCGCTCCTGTATTACTGAAGGTTAATGGTCAGACTAACTCCAATCGCTTGGCAAGCAGGTGCATCATTTCGTTTCCTCTCTATTTCAGCATGATAATTGGGACGCCAATAACCGCAAAACTTTTTTGGTTACCTTGTATAATTTACCTTTTAGACGGAGGGACTATGCGAGCGTCACCACGTCGTCTCACAACTTAAATAGAAAATTCCATATGCAGTTCAGACGATATGCCTAAAATTGTGCATTTCTTATGTAAGAGAATGATACTCATCAAACTTCTATTTTCAGCGTTTAGATACCGTCAAAATGGTTTGGAAACTCCATGCTGGTAAATGGCCGCCATAATATTTTTTTTGCCTATATGTTGTGAACTAGCCGTTCGATTTCTTTTATTCCTTTGCTAAATTATTTGGTTTAAAAGAATAAAACTCAGTTTATTGGTTTTGCCCAAATAGTTATTTCAAGCGTAGGCCAGCGTGAAGTTAACCTAACCACATTCTTTTCGAAATCTGGACTAAACCCATCCTGAACAAATATGGGATAGCGTGCTTAAGTTCTCACAAAATATGCACAAAATCCTGGAGTGTTTTTTATTCTTATAGCTTGATGTGGTTTGGCAATCGTGAAGTATGCTCAACCACTTTGTTTTCGATTTTCGTTCTAAACCTAGCGCACACGAAATATGGGATAGTGTGCACAAATTAGCACAAAATTCTGGAGTGCATTTTATTCCGATAGTTTGATGTGATTGGCCAAGCGCGATGTTGGCCCAACCACATTGTTTTGTTTCCTGAGCTAAGCCGAGTTTGCAGAAAATATAAAATAGTGTGTACAAATTAGCACAAAATATGCACTAAATCGAGGGCGTCGCTAGGGCTGCCAACATCAGGGTAGACCAAAGTCCATCGAAAAATATTTTCAGGGTGCTTATCGTAGGTACCACGTTTCGAATTTTTATATCTCTTGCTATTCTACCCTCTCCCTTCATTTTTTATATTATCATTTCCAATTTATGGCGTTCACGTGATAGTATTTTTTCCTGCGTACGGCAAGTAACAGTGTTGTTAGCCTCTTACAAAATTCAAAAAATATATATATACATTTTATTTTTTACTTTCTCCTTCTTCTTCAGGTTTGTCACCACGGGGGGGGGGGGCACAAAGGTTTCCTCGTTGGAATTTGTGTTCCATAAGCTTTCCCAACAAGGTATAGTTCATGTCTCTGTGACAATTGGGAGCGGTGCTAGGGTCGCCAACGTGAAGGTCTACGATTTTCTTTAAATCCCTATCCGATGCATAACTGTTAACTGCATCTCGTCTAGTAATTTATTCAGTGTGCAACCAGTACGTTAGTGCGGATGACTAAGTCACTACTATTATGAATTTGAGAATTTATCTCTACCTTGGAAGGGTGCGGCAGGTATTTGAGAACACGCATTATAGGTGACACAACTATCCTGCACGTCATAGTCACAAATCCTTTTTTGTTGCAGGTAAACATGGCATTACCTTGACTAATCCATGAAATGAAGAGGAAAGCTGTCATCGTATCCTTGGCTGAGAAATCGCTGCATTTGTGAAAGTCGCTTGGTCATTACTTTTCAACGTTCAGAGAGAACTGAGGGCTACTAGGGGTGATTTGGCAACCGTTTTGCACAGGAAACGACATTATCGTTGCTCTGACATCCTCAGGACGCCAGAATTCGTCATTTCTGTATTTGTATCTAGGCTACCGTCGATTAAGATGCTGGGAAATGCATGAGGACAGTCGCCAGGGAACTGCCGGTTGACGATACCATTATCCGACGTGTGGTTCATGAGGACTTTCGATACAACTCGTACGTGATGGGGCAAGGAGAGTTCTTGTTCTAGAGATCTAGGGAGAATCACCTGACGAGAGCTAAGCGCCTCCTGATCAAGCTGAAACATCCAGAGGAGCCAGGAATGTTTTTTTTTTCGATGAGAAAATCTTTGACCAGAGCCAGAAGAAGAACGCAAAAATAATCGGTGGCTTAAGGTGTAACCGAATCCAACGGTGCACCGTCGAGTGTACTATTTGCATCGTCCCGTTGTACCCTGTTTAGCCCCGTTGTCCGATTTCAAACGGTAGATGGCACTACTGTAATAACAGTTGAAAGTCTAATGGAACTGAATGAATGTGGTCTTATTCCGAAGGAATGGGAATTGAATTTAATTGTATATTTATTTAAAGCTTTTTTGCAACTTTGGCTCAGGCCGAAGAAAGTAAAATGTTAAACAGAAACTTATCAACAAATGTTATAACTATATTGCAACAGTTTACTAAATGCAGATCGTGAGAAAATAATAAATTTCCTCGAAGAATGATATCTGAAAATATGCAGCATCTTACTGGAATTCTACAAAGGCAAATGGGGGGGGGGGGAGGATTGTAAGTAGAATTTTTGAGGATCAATTTTAACAGTAAAAATTTTAAAGTTATACTCAAAATTTTGAAGGGGGTGACCCCTCTATCGGGGTATGAGAAAGGGCAGAACCCTATGTGACATATCAAATCAAGGCACTTCTGTTGTTGCGGTTTGAAAATCTTAACGTAGTAAAATAATAATAATAATAAATGAGAATTCGTTATGCAAACCTGCATATAGAAAACAAGTGAAGACTCGAAAGTAGATATTCTAGGACAGCAATTCAAACAGATATCTGCATTCGGTAGGTCCGGGGTCGATATCTATGGCCTGCCTGAAGTTTTTCCGTGTTTTGTTGTTGTACCAGGTAAATACGGGGATGATACTTTGAAACTAGGTCACCTGTGGTCCACTCCCTCACCTATCACTCAGATTTCTGGAAACTCTAAATATTTAAATTAATCAGGTAGCAAGTCATGGCCACATCTCTAGAGGTTTCCTTGCTGCTGTGTAGATAATCCCTAAGCATAGTGCTAAAATATCTCGTGAGACTACTATTACAAATTCTACTAAGCTTGTCTCTGGACTTTTTTCTGTAAGAACTATGGTAGCCAGCTGGTCCGATACAATCTTGTACTCAGGTTATGTAAATTTACTTTCGAAACAGTAAATAAAGTTTTTCTAATCCCATCTGTGACCTTGTACATGTAAACTTTATTGATACGATGGTGGACCATTTATCGTAACTCCGGAACATTTTGACTTAGTTTCTTTTCTTGTTGTTTAAATTTCTCACATTAGGGTAATAGGTTATTTAATCTAGTTTTCATTAATCTTGATTACACTAGGTTAGGAAAAGTTTGATTGTAGCGTGCTTACCCTAAAGTGGATTTATTCGCATGAGAATAAAGCATGAGTGGAATTAATACTCCGAGAGTACTCGGTCAGATTTTTTTTGTTATTTTCAACGTTATCAAATTCAATGTAACCTGAAGAGAAGCTGACAAGCTCTACACGAGCGGATCATCCATTTACTCCTAAACCAAGTACTTTCCTTTTCTTATGTGTCTACATGCTATTGTTGGCATGAGGTTTACATTAATTCGTAAATTTATCGACGTGATTTTCCTACCGTGTACAAAATCCAATAATACCGTTTCTCATTAGTACGACAACGCCAATAACGTGATGCAACCTTCACATAACAAAAGCAATTTGTTTGGGGTTGTACTCGACTATAATCACTGCACGACCCTAATATTCTTAACTTTTTCATGCAATCTCATGTATTTCATATTCTGGCTTGAGACTCAACACGCTACGTTAAAGCAAGGTTAGGTTAGATTGCATCAAATACGAAAAAGTTAAAAGAGTACAAGGGCCCTGAAGTGTTTACAATAGGGCAGCTCCGTGATATGTTACATTACCTGGTCCGCACTATACGTAACATTACACTCTTTTAATTCATGTGTACGAAGTTACACATAGGTAATTAACAAAGGTTAAGTTGCTTGCGTAAGGGATAAATGTATCCCTATTATTTAAAATAAACTTTACTTCTGGGACCCCAGGTTCCGCCAGCTATTAAGGACATATGTACGGTCTCTACGTCATTCCCTTCCAAATAATTTATACTGACACTTCTATAAAACCTAATAACAGCCAGAAATTTATAAAGTATTATGAAAAATTATGTCTCATTATTATTTCGTTAAATACGCAGTCTAGTTTATCCACAGATGCGGAATTACATGAATGCTTTGTATGGCGCGTATTTATGCTTGAAACTCACGGACTACATTGTCGAAAGAGCAAGGACAGGTTAGAGAAATGTAATGTGAGATATTTTTATTACACGCTATGCACATTGCCTTTAACACTCCAACGTACTTGCCGCTCTTTCACTCTCATTTCATAACTTGAAATTGTATTATTTTGCGTTTCAACTCTTCCACGCGCTTTGCAAACATTACATTTCTCCTATAAATTTTACAAATTTAGGGCCCCCAAAGTAAAATTTGTTCATTATTTCTAATGAAACTGATCTGAAATCAGTTATTAATAGCGGGGACCACAAATCACCGTAAGTCATAACAACTGGTTTCCACAAACGATTGCATTTATTAGCGGAAATTTATCGAACTATTAAGAAAAGTTGATTAACGCAAAAAATAAAACTAAAACACACACATATTTAATATCTTCAAATCAACACATTACTTTATCCTTTTTCAAATATGGCTTCTAGCCGCACAAACGGTGGACATGTTACATCCAAGTGTACACAAGATGTGCCGTCGATACACACCCTTCATTACGCCCTATGCCGCTCAATTCGGATAGCAACAACGGCGCATCAAACGGTACAACGGCATAATCAAGTGTGCTAAATGGTGGATTCGGATGGACCTTTAGTAAAAGCCGCAAGGATGTTTCGACCGTCATGCACACTAAATTTGCAGGCTCAGCGATGGTTGTGAAGGTCGTGAACATTGAAGGTGACGTGATGTCTCCACATTTCTTCCTTCAAGGTGCCAGAGGCAACACCGTTGCTTACACCGAAGTGTTGAACATGATTCTGAAGCTCTGGATTACTGCTGTAGCACGTGGGAGGCCGTACGTTTTTTTTAGCAAGATCCCGCATCATCCCACATAGCTCATACAACTAAAGAATGCATGGTCGAAAATTTTCATAACCATATCACTCCCAACATGTGGACCCCCATCTCCCCAGACATTAACCCAATGGACTATTATATATGGGGTGTGATTGAGATAAACTCTTCTAGGCATCCACACAACATCGTTGCGGCTCTCAGGGCAGCTGTTGTGGATACAATAGCAAATATTCCCAAGCCCATCTCATTATTGCCTGCATGTGGTTTCGACAGCGTGTAGAGTCTGTTATTGAGGCTGAGGGCGATTTATTGAATGATGTCGTCCACTGTGTATGTGGTCACCTGTACAGAAAGTTAAAAGATAATAAATGCTCAATCTTTATTGTCTGTGCCTTTTTCCCAGTGGACGTGAATATGTACTCAAATACCTGCCGCACACTGTATGTCATTTTTTGGAAAACTCGATCTCGGTGGATAGTTCTGTAGAATTGAGCACACTCTTTCACATTTCTTGCGACATAGTGTTATAATATAATTTGCCAACTCTACTAGAAAACAAACAATGACATTTCTCTCTATACTCCAAGAAGATCGTGCTTAAATCTACAAAACTATTTTCACAGCACGATTTTAACAAGAAAGTGGTAGTGCCGTTTACCTCCGAGATACATATAGGCAATGTGAAAGCATTGAAATTGGTATTAAATAAATTATAACAAACTAGTTACTTTAAGGGTTGTAAGCATTAGAAAAGTACAAACTGAACCGCCATATTGGAATATCGCTTCAAAAATTATATATTTTTTTTCTGTAACTTTTAACTGAGCAATCCTAGATTAATTTTCTTAAGTCTCTCATCATTTAATTCCACAAATATACATTTTTACGAACTATTTATTTTAAGCTTTGTTGACATTGGTAACATGAATTCTGAAAAATAAGTTGTTTGGCTATAAATTTTGAATTAATGGTCCTGTTGTAATTTTTGTTTTCTTACTTTGATCATAATTTAATTCCCCAAATATAAATTCCCCAAATCTCACACAATACTTTAGGCGTTGTATGTATTGGCAGCATTCACACTGAGTAGGGGAGGTCGGGGCTAGAAGTGACAGGGGTAGGTAGTGACAAGGCAGATATTTTCTTCTCGTAAGGGTGGCAATGTTGAGTGACGCCATTGCAATGAATTGCAACTCCCGCGCAGTGAGACATGTGAAGTTGGTGAGAGAGCGTGGACTCCTGTTTGAGTTAGACTAACTTTTGTGTTTTTCGACCATAAAAGTAAAATTTGACGATAATTTTCGAACAAGAGCAGTCGAGACACATAATCAGGTAAGTGAAAACTGTTTACACAACTTATTCCAGTAATTTTTCCTCTGTTATTTTACTAAAAGCGGTAGTGATAATACGTGGCCTTGACAGTTGTATACACAAAGAAAGAGACCCGGCGTCGGGAAGTGGCGCCCCATCGCCCAGTCAGTTTTACTGGCTGCAATCAGCACTGGCAGCTGCTAACATCGTTGCTGTCCATGGGAAGTCCAACAGCAGGGCCAGAGAGCTTCTCTGTTGAGAATTATTACTTCCCACTTGCGTAGGGGATTGGCGACCTCATCGCAGGTCTACGCACCGCAACGTGATGAAACCATCACATAGCCCGAGCAGCAGACCATCGCTGCTCGTATACGGCGTAGGGAATTTGTGACCCCATCGTCCAGCTGGCTTCTGCTGGTTGCAATCATCTCTCGCGACTAAACACCTACGCTGCTTGAAAGGAGGACCAGCAGAGAGGAGATATATTCACATTCACCTCCTTTTCATCCACAGATGATCATCATTTCATCTTCTCTTGTGCTATGGATTGCGCCTCCTCGCACTGACCAAGGATGTACTTGCATTGACGATGGCCCCTGGGCCCAGGGGAAAGGGGGGCGGAACCATTGGATAGCGCCTAGTTCTTAACAGCAGATTCTTGGATGGTCTAGCTCGTTGAGACTGGGAAGTGCGCCATTGGAGAGCTCTTCGGACCTTTGGTCTCGCCAACACTGTGGGGAGTGGGTGTCCCAAGTATCCATCAGTCGGGAGTGCAAGCGATTTCGACGAAAAGTCATTGGACTTCGCTTCGATTTCCAGCTTGCTGACAAGGGTGATGAGGGTAGTACCCGGCAGCCTTGTTGGCTCCTCAGAACGAAGACGGAGAAGTGTGGGCATTTACGGCTTTCATTCATCATGGCTCCACCACATCCATATAAGTCCCCTTCGGAGAAAGAGACAGAAGAGACAGAATGAAGATAAAGTAACTGATGCGAGCAAGAAGGCGCATACCGCTAATGAATCAACCAGTGACAAAGAAGAGAAAATTGCAGTAGAGGAACAGACAAGTATCGTACCGAATATCACGCGATATCTTGTGATTAAAGTTAAAAATGAGACAGAAAATCCAGGTGGTTTGAAGGGCTTATCCCCTTTCATCATACAAAGGCAACTAGCTCATGTTGCCGACGAACTAAAAAAAGTTAAAAAGCTTCGCAACGGCACACTCTTAGTGGAGACGTCTAGCGATAAACAAACAACTAATCTCCTGAAATTGAAGTCACTAGGTCAGTTTCAAGTTCAAGTTGAACCACACCGTCAGCTGAACTTTACTCAGGGCGTAATTTCTTTTTGGGATTTGCAAGATGTCCCTGAAGAGGAGATTAAGAATGAACTTGCCAGCCAAGGTGTCGTCAATGTTCGACGCATTAAAACAAGAAAGAGTGGAGAACTCCAACCCACGAGCTCCCTAATTTTGACGTTTGCCACCCCACAGCTTCCGAGGGACGTGAAGGCAGCTTTCTATTGCTTACCTGTCCGTCCGTATATACCGAGTCCGCTCCGCTGTTTTAAATGTCAGCACTATGGACACACCAGCACGTTGTGTAAGGCGACCTCTGTTGTATGTGCCAGTAGCCATGGTGCGGATCCTTGCACATCACCGAAACCTCAGTGTGTTAACTGCAAGGGTGATCACACTGCCTGGTCGCGTGACTGTCCGGTATTTAAAGAGGAAAAACGAATTCAAGAGCTGATGGTGATAGAGAAAATATCTGCTGGTGATGCTAAACGCCGATTAAGAAACTCTCAGCGCACCCTTCCCTCTGGTGCGTTTTCACATGTTGTAGCCAGACTAGCAGTTAAAACTGTCTCGGTTGGTACCCAGACAGTTAATGTATCAACACAAACAGAGTCTGATGTACAAGACGACCCTACGAAGCCGCCCAAAGGATCGGAGACTCCTGGCAATATGCCGACGCAGAGTCAGGGACAGAAAACACCTGTGCAGAGCTCTAGGACTCCACGGGTTAAGACTACTTTTAGTCCCTATAAAGTCTCGAAATTAGTTCGAACATCGCCTCTCGCTACAAGCATTAAGACTCTGACGAACGTTTTGTCTGCTCAATTAGCTCAGGAAGAGTCTGCACATACTATCGAACCCAGTTCATCTTTGACTACCGACATGATTGAGGACCACCTGATGGATATGGATTTTAATCTCGTGGGAAGGAAAGGGAAACCGAGATATAAACCTAGACTTAAAAGGTAGTAATTTTACTAGTTTTGCAGAAAATTTTGTGATTTGCGTCTATTTTATCTGATTATGCCTCTTAGCTGTTAAGTTTTATAGTGTCTTTTTGTTTTTTCTTGTGAAGGCCCATTTACAGTGTCACAACTTACCCCACCTTGGAGCTTAAGATATTTTTTTCTTTTACTTCCAGATATGGTACGCAATTACAAAAGGAAGACAGAAAGAGGGAAATCAAGGTTAGAAGATTACGAAAGGGCAGCAAAAGATGTGGAGTCTGGAAGATGTAGTTTACGGCAGGCAGAAGCACTGTTCTATGTGAATAGAATGTCTGTACACAGATACATGAAAAAGAAGAAGAACAGCATAGATAAGACGGTTGAAATGGGATACAAGAAGACGCGAATGGTTTTTACGAAAGCTCAAGAAGATGAATTGTGTGATTATGCATTGAAATGTTGAAAGATTTTTTTTTACGGAATTACTCCTCGTGAGTTAAAATCTCTAGCATTTGAGTATGCTTTAGCTAATAGCATTAACATGCCAGAGAGCTGGGTAAGAAACAGATCAGCCAGCAAAGATTGGTTTACTGCCTTTAGAACACGCCACCCAAACATATCTTTTCGGGTACCTGAGCCTACGAGCCTAAGCAGAAGCACTAGTTTTAGCAGGCAAAATGTTGTAATGTTTTTGGAAAATTTGGAAGAAGTAATGCAGAAATACAAATTCACGGGAAATTATATTTGGAACATTGACGAAACAGGGACCGGAACTGTGCACAAACCGTGTAAGGTTATAGGAGAGAAAGGAGAAAAGAGGGTAGGTGGAATGACATCTGCTGAAAGAGGTACAAACGTAACTTTGGTTTATGCTATAAATAAATTAGGTAATTCCATACCGCCCATGTTCATTTTCCCGCGGAAGTTTTACAAAGAATATTTTATATGTGATGGTCCAACAGGTTATATAGGCAGTGCTAATCCCAGTGGTTGGATAACATGCTCAGATTTTTTATTGTTTATGAAACACGTGTGCAAGCATGTTCTTTGCTCAAAAGAGTTTCCTATCCTGGTGCTGTTAGACAATCATGTGTCTCATCTAAGTATTGGTGTATTGGATTTCTGCAAAGAAAATGGAATCGTATTACTATCTTTTCCTCCCCATACCACTAACCGCTTGCAGCCGTTAGATGTGTCTGTTTTCGGTCCCTTTAAAAAGCTGTACAACCAAGCTGCTTGTGACTGGATGAAATCGCACCCTGGACAAACAATAACAATTTATGATGTCCTTAGCATCATAAAAGATGCACTACCAAGTGCTGTAACATCAGAAAATATTCAAGCTGGTTTTCGTGCTTGTGGAATCTGGGAATTTAATAAAAACGTATTTACTGATGAAGACATTTTGTGTTCT
>JAGDQP010005705.1:52837-76451 GCA_022664845.1 Lepisma saccharinum | reverse complement strand
TTTGAATTCAAGTTGGCGACTTTTTCAATTTTTTAAAAAGTTTTCTTAATTTGCTACCAATGATGTAGTTTCATACCAAATTTCACTGTTCTACCTTTAGTCGTTTAGGCTGTGTATTCTTTGAAATTTTAGGTTTGGCGGCCATTTTGAATCCAAGATGGCGACCTTTTCAAAATGTCGGAATTTTTCCTTTATCTACTTATCATCCTCTACCTTCATACCAAATTTCATGTTTCTAGCTTACTCCAAACACCCTAAACAATATGATGAGTGAGTCAGTCAGTCAGTGAGTGAGTGAGTGAGTGAGTGAGTGAGTGAGTCAGTTAGCCTAAAATGTGCAATTTCAGGGGTCCAGAACTAGAACATAGTTTGAGATACGAATATGAAATTTTGTACATCTGCACATATTTACCATATCTCCTTAACGGCAAAAGCTCATATTCCTATCTTTAACATCTTTTTTCTTACGGGGCCCCCAAATCGTCGATTTTGCCATAAACTCTTGTTCCTGTATAACATGCTTCTGGCAGTGCTAACGTTTTCTGACGTGAAGAACTTCGCTCATGCACTGCCGTGCATGTTGATATACAAAAAATAGCTGAGTAGATAGGGTACCAACTCGTTAGAAAAACTCGCGACAGGAAAATCCTTGGGGTTGGGGATCGCAACAGGAAAATCCTTTGTGGTGTGTGTTCGTAGCCGATTACGAGTGAATTTTTTTGTGGAAAATAGGTGATCATGAGAGGAAAATCCTTTGGGGTAGGTGTTCGTATAAGATTACGGGTGAATTTTGGCGGGAAAATCGGGACAAGAAAATCCTTTTGGGGTGACGTGATCATGCGTCCGTAGGTGAGTTCATTGACGTTTGATGTCATTGCGGTGTTGTCAGACATATTGTTAGATGAGTCATGCGAGGTTGCCACATCTGTTGACCTGATGATGTGACCTTATCTGTTGACGTACTGATATGACGTTATCTGTTTACGTGTTGATGTCAGGTTATCTGTTGAACTTTCACGTGATGAGTGATAAAGTTTACAATATATAGAGAGCGTTAGTGTGGTATACATCATAAATAGTTTTGAGTTTCGCAGTTATGGCTCAGCAACAGCAGCAGCAGCAGCGGGAACAGTATGAACAAGTTATAGAAGAAGTTGACCTCACATCAGATGACGAAGAGATAGTGGAGACGTTAACATTACTTGCACATGGTAATGTAGAAAAAGAAGACGAAAGCGGAGACCGTACAATATATACTTGTTTAAGATCAAAAGTAGTCTGAAAAAGAACAAGTATCTCCATCATTATTATCATCACTTGTAGTAAAAGAGGAGAAGAATGATGATATTAAAGAGGTTTAAGAAGCAGCAGAGAACGAAGAAGCGTGTGTTGGATGAAGTGGTATATCCACTGAAAAAACGTTTGTTTTACGAAAATAGTAATATAAAACAAACTCCAGTAGCAGCGGCAGGAGGAACAGCGGCAGCAGTAGTAGCAGTAGCAGCAGAAGAAGAAGGATCTTCAAGACTGGTAAAATCTGCACGAGTTATAGTGAGAACAGTTCCCATTACAGCGAACAGTTCCCATTACAGTTCCCATGTTAGCGAACTCTTCAGTGAAAGCATCAAGATCAGCAGGAACAGTAAGTAAAAAGTGAAAACTATTACTACTACTAGTAAGTGTAATTTCTCCCCTCTGTACGGTATACGGTCCAAATATAGTACGGTCTTGGATAAAATTGAAAATAAAAGACTAATTATCATATCAAATAGATAAAATAAGAAAATAGTTAACTACAAATATGTCTTCAATTGAATGGACAATCTGGTGACAGAGATCAGCGTTGAGCATTGCAGTCAGGTGAGTATTACAACAGCGATGGACAGTTCCCATTGGCTTTCTTTTCGGGAAAGTGACATAGGCTTGGCTTTTATTTTTCGTGGAAGTCCTTTGGTTCTGAGGACGAGTTGAATCAATTCGCTGTAATTTACATTTCTTCCAGGTGGCGATCAGGCTCTGGATAGTGTCAAGTGAATGTATATAAATTTGCCGGTGTAATATCAGGAGCGTGAACGGTAAAATTTGCTGCGTTTTATGTATTTTTAGTTCGTGAAAAATTTTGATGAAGGTTAGTTGTTACTGGTCTTTCATTTCTTTATACTGTAAACTATGTCCAGCCAGCTCCTTAATACAAACAGCGCACAAGAGATTCTCTTTTACTCTTAATTCTCAGGGAAGATAGATTTATTTTGTGAGTCCCTTGATTTAATGATATCAGTTCTAATGCTTCCGTAGTGCAGTTAGGGTGCCCCACTAATGGAAGTTTGCCTACGGAGTTGGGGCTACGACTAACTATCGTAGTACATCTAACAGGAGGCTGTATAATGTCACACCAAAAAGAGCTTATAGCCACAATACGGTGCAACACTAAATGTTAGATAATAAAAGAAAAGGTAAAATATAAAAGGTTTATTTCATCACATACATTTCCTCTGCTGTGTGTAACGCCTATTGAATATACATGTCCGCTGTACAGCCATCTTACTTCACACGGCCATATTCAACATTAATTTAAATGCTAACTCTTTATATAAACTTGACAACGTGATAACTATTTCTTTTCAATTATAATTATAATCTTTTATAACCTTCAATAATGTTCAAACACATTCAAATCATAAAATGGACCACTTCACTAATTCAGCATTTGCACTGCTGCCATCTGTTGTACACATTTTCAACAGATAGAAACATCTCATTTTACTTCATAACCTGACGTCGTAATTCCATTGGTAAATCATGAATGCATTACCTTTCATTATAACACCTGACTAAAACATGCATCTTACATTTCGTAAACTTAAAACAAATAAAACAATCAAATTACAATAAAACAATATCATGAACATGTGCCCATATCATAGTGATATTATTAGTTTCAAACGTCCTTTGTAAGTAAATAAGAATGGACTCCGAGGACGAATGCGGTTCATCTAAACCAAAAAAGAACAAGACAGAAACTCCTAGATGGAAACAACAATACAGAGTGTAATGTATGTAGTCTTACCAAGCAATTTTCTTACCATTTTAAGACATCACCAAAAATTCTCATTATCAGGAATATGGACGTATAGGATAACAGAATTTTAGTATGAAGCATATTGTCTTTTAGCAATATCCTCATCATATATTCCGTGGGATAATTGATTTCTTATTAACCAATTACCTGGTACAAAAGTCTCCTTAAGTAGGCCTCTCTGGAAATACCTAAAGAAAATACCCAACCTCGATCTTACAAATATAGGGTGTTCATGAAGTTTCAACTCAAAAGAAAACATGTGAATTATTTTAAAAATTAAAATAAGACTTTTATTTCTGAAATTTCTTCTTTTCGTGAATATCAGAAAATCACAACAAAAATAGACAATCACGTTCCTGGGCAATATTCCTGACCCCAGGAGAAAAATAATTATCAAAGAACAATTCATCCATTGACAAAAACAACCTGTTAATGTTTTCACCTTTCTTGAAGAAAGAAGAGTATTTGATTATCCAGACAAAGAAAAATTTAACTATCCAAGACAAGAAATTTCCTCTAATCAAATCAAATAAATAACTTAAATACATACCTTGTCATTAGACAAAATATTCAAACCATCCTTTTCCGTTTTCTTTTATTTAATTCGTAAACTGTCATGAACCATTCCAAATAAAATTAGATCACACCAAATTTTATTCGAACTATTTTTCCAAAGGATACGACCTCTTACTTAAAAAGGATACTGCATATTTCGCTAGATATGGTATTTTAGTATTTCCATAAAAAGGACAATCAGACACAGAAACTTCACTGTTAATTTTCCAGAACAATTTTACTGTAAGGATTTTCCCTCGCTATCCTCATTTAACACTTTTCCGTTCGTTCTTGTTAACCAGGAATTACCTTTCACAAAATCATGAAAATGGATTCGTTTGTGTATTCACAAATAAAAACTTATTTCTATTCATACACAATATCTCCTGATATTAATCAGTTACGAGAAACAAATTCACCACTTTCAGAAAATTCAGTGTTTCTTTTCCACTTCGAAACTTCACAATTCCTGTATACTTAAACTTTAGTCGGAAAAACTTTAACACAAAGTTTTCTTATACTAATACAACTTAACACAGAGTCCTCTCATACCAAGAATATTCAACCAAACATAAGGTTCCATTTCAACCAATCAGAACCTTTTAACATTAGATCTTTACGAAAACTCTTCATGGTATCGTAAGTTTTCAAGGTGGATTTATATGAGGAGTCATCCTATTAAAGCTTTACATAGGAAGGTATCTCGCGGTTGCCATTTTTCCTCCCAACAAAATTTTGGATCAGAAAAATACACTACAAGAGACACGTAAAAAAAATAAGATTATAGGAATTGGTTATGTCGCGATCCAGTGACTGAGGAAAAAGCAAAGTGTAACGTGTGTAATTTAAGTTTTGAGGTAAAAAACACGGTCTATTTTCAAGTATTGTATGTTGAATAAGTGGCACCGGAAAAGCTACTGGAGATTAATATGAGATTCATTTATGTATTATCATGTTCAGGAGAATAAAACAAATATATTCTCATAAATAATCTTTAAATAAGTTTCAAATGTGTTAACTGTTATCGCCCAAGAATTCATTTTATCTTATTATCTTTATAAAATGTGCTAAATAGGAAGTAATAAGTTTATTTACAGAAGATGCTAAAGATCAGGATTTAGAAAAACACGATTATCCAATTTAGGCAAGATTATGCTTAAAATTAAAATAAGATGGCTGTAGGTGTAACGGCTTACTTGCTTACTTCAGTACAGAACATATCCATATATAATGTCATATTACAGTCAATTTGTTGCAATTAACTGTTTCTGTCCATGTGTTGTCTCCCCCTTCCCCCATGCTGTATATGAAAGCACGCTTTTTGTCCATATGCTGTTTAGAATGGATACCGACACCAAGCGAACCTAAATATAGAATATCCTCCTTAATGAAATTATAATCATTAGTGTTCTAATATCAGTGCTAGAGACGCGTTTATCACTGATCAAAAATTAATTCTCCGCTAAGGCAACAGTATGGCTTAAAATTCTATAACGGAAGTGGTACAAACGAAAATGTTGGTGGTACAAACGATTGGCATACGTTTTATTTCGAAATTCCATGGAGGGGGGGGGGGGACGGCGAACGCTAGTAGAAAACAAATGGACTTAGAAAAGTTTGTGTCAAAGTTTGCACCTGTTACAATGGAACATTTGCTTCGTTGTAAGTTTCCTAAGAGTTAGGTGTACCTAAAAGTCGTTCTATGACTACCTTGCAATTCAATTTCAGTGCGTCTTTCTAGCCAGAAATAAAATTTTCTGTAATGCATTGTTATTGTTGTTGTTTCCTTAAATAGCCTAGAAAGTCCCAGTAGACGATTTCAAGAACGACAGCTGTTTTCTAGCACCAAAAGAAAACTTTCGGTGTTTGAATCAGAAAAATAAAACAGAGACAGTACGTCTGTTTACACTCATGTCTGAAATGTGAAACCTTTAAGGTTTCCTATGCAAATAAGATTTTTTTTTTTTTTTTTTTTTTTTACATTTGGAACTTTTTATTTTGATACAGATTGGACTTCTTATCTTTGCTGTTTCTGTGACAAATTTAGTAGAAAATTCATAATTCATACATTGATTTTCTTTTTATGTTCCATTTGTATTTCTGGTCTGGAATGGAAGGTATAGCCTACGGTACCTACTGCGTTCGTTACAATGTTTTCCAAGCTAGTACGTTCAATGAAACTCGCCGAATTTGCGATCGAACCACGCGCACAGAAATCATGTGTATTAACCTTTCCTGATCCTAGATATGTCTCATAATTCTCGTGTTCCACTGGAGATCATGAGTATTTAATCTGTCCATCAACTTTGGTCAACATTTTGAAATTCACTAAATAAGTTTTGAAATCATCCGTCTACATATTCGAATTGCTCTAAAAAATATAAAATCCAAGTCACTTCTATCTTGCTGTTGGATTTTTGGGAACTGTACTAAATAAGGTTACATTCTTTTGACTTTCACTTCGTTTACTTTCGATATTTTTATATGTTCTATCTCTTCATCTTCTTCTTCTCTCTCCCCTTTCTCTCTCTCTCTCTCTCTCTCTCTCTCACTAACTTCTCTCTCTGTCTAACAGATATCCATCGGTTTCCATTTTTCGTGGATGTTTAAATTTCTCCCTGCATCATCTTATATATACTGTTTCATCTTGGTTTTATCCATTCATTTTCTCGATACTAACACAGGTATAGTTTGGAAAAAGTTGTGCTCATTGTTTGCTGATTTTCGTTACGTGGGAGATTCGAAGGAAAGGGGAGCAAGGGGTCTCTTTACAAGACACGATTATAGTATCAAAAGGTGTTAATTGGGTGGCCTAGCTGTACGTTGTTCACAGCCGCATTTTTTGATGCGAAGTGTACAAAAGCACCTGAAAAACAGAATTTCGGTCACGAAGAAATTATTGAGTCTTTCTGCGAACCGACGAGGAAAGTACAATTTTTATTTGTAAAAAGAAAATAGAATTTTATATATGCTAAAAAAAATGTATCTCAATTTACTATATAATATGGCAACATGATATTCTTTTGCTCGTACCATGAAGTTATTTCTAACGTAATCAATAAAGCTCTTCCGCTTTTAAAGAGTGTCTCTTGCCTCATTAGCGTTGGAAGGCACGCTATGAAGTAAAAAAAAATGAAGAGCGTAAAGCCCAACAGAAGCTTGTTTGTGACAGAAAATGGCTTTTGGTTGTGGCAAGTCTTCCAAAGATAATAAGCGCAAAAGAGAGTCAGTGACTGATCGATAGACATTAAAGACACCTGTGTTTTTTTTTTCTTAAAAAAAAAAAGAAGTGTATTAAAATGAACAGTGAAAATACCTGGAAAAGTCTCGGCCAGAATATATATCTCCGTCTTCAGAAGTAAAAACGTATTGACAAATTACCATACAAGATTACACAGTAGTTACATTAAAGATGCATTAAACCACCAACTGAATAAAGGCAGAAACTACAAATATCGATCATAGTTCTGTACTATTCATAAACTAAGTTGTTTTTTCCTACGGTATCCAATAATACTTGAATAAAGAACTAAGGTTTTGTAAGCACAAATATGAAAATCAAAGTTTTTAACAAACACAAGTAAGTTTATTGTATAAGCCTAGACCGGTTGGTAGAGCGTTGGAATCGCATTCAAGAGGTTCTTGATTTGATATCAGCACCCGACAATGCTGTTTGACGTTTATGCAGGATATTTCCTGAGTCACACGGGGATGGTATCTTCAACTTAGGCTCTTCTTTTCTCATATTTTCCCCTACTCTATCCCGATCTGAGCCATAGATGCCTAATGGCTGTAAAGAAATCAAAATTCTATTCCTAGGCCTTGCTCAGGCGTATTCGAATACAGTGAAACAAAAAAAATGAACACCACAATGCAACAACCTCCACATTATTATTGGCATCGGAAGTGAAGACCAAGAAAATAGTGAAAATTGGAATCGAGAAATTTCCCCATGAGCAAAATGTGCTACATTTTGGTGGACCTGCCAACGTCCGGATTAGTGGCGGCTGCCGTCAAGGAGGTGGTTCGAAGTTGGAGAATTCGGCATTTGAGAAGCAAAAGGACGTCGGCCGAACTTATGGATTTAAGGTGGCTGAAGACTTGGCGGGATATTGCAAGTGGGCCATCGTTGGCCACGTGATGCTTAACTGGACGGCATTATGGCTGCTTGCAGTTAGTGCCCAGACTGCTAAACCGCTCATTTACCAACGCAGATAGGGTTAATAGCCTTGTTCGAGTGACCGGAATGAACTCTATCCGGACGTTGTTTTGTCTGGATTTTCAGGAATGTGTATGTAAAGCATATAGTTATCATGGGACTAATCTCTGCAAGGTGTTTTCATTTGAGGATCCCTGTTCAGCCATAGAAAGATCTTTATTAATGAAATTTAAATTGTAAGAAGAATTCTGTGCATTGCAAACAATGTTATATTCTGTGTTGAAATATAATTCAAAATTATACCAGAAAAGTAATCTTTTAACTTCAATACATAAAGGCATAGTGAATATATTTAACTTCACACTCTTAAAGTGTAGCTTCTTTCGTCTGTCGTCTCCCTGCTTCCACTGCGCACACGGAAAGAATATTTTCTCAAATGAAACAAACATGGACAGACGTAAGAAACAAACTGGAAGTTGAATGAACTAAATGTCAGATATATCCTTACAGGCTGAGCAACCCACACCATAATATAGTTTGCCGGGTTGACTACCTCTAAGTTGGCAAATTTGGCATGACTATTAATATAGCAACTCCTATCGTAGTTTTTTGATTCGACATCCTGAAGGGGGGTGAGGGGGTGAATAAACTCTGGACCAAGCTCTAACGGGCGAGAAATCATCTAGTCAATATATAAAATTAACACAAGTTGGACTTAAGTCACGACACTAGTATGGGTAATGACGCAATAGTCTGAAAACACTCATTTCGTTTTGAAATAGCGAAGGAAATTAAACCCAAATGAATAGAAATCCATATCTATTGGGCTATACCCAGGAACAATTTGTATGCATTTTGATTTTATTCCCTCTCTCATTATAAAACAAAATGGATGTTTTCAGGCTATTGCATCATTACCCCACTAAGCAACGAGTCTGCTAGCGACACTCACATATATACAGCTAATTTCGGGTCTAGCAAACTATAAACCCGATTTTGATGTTTGAAGTTGCATTTGAAAGCTCTTTGCCATACTAATACACACACACACACACAAAATGATCGGTAGAACCTTCCTGGGACCCACCTAGGACGGTTAAAAAAGTTCAGAATTTCACATTTCTGGTGATAGCACTTACTACATACCATATAGGCGGCCCAAGCTTGCGAAATCGTAATCTACGCTTTAATACCTTTCAAACGGTGTATCACACATCAAAATCGATGATGGGGCTCAAAAGTTATGATCTTTTTAGCCAAATCACAGAAATTTCACAAATAACAGAAAAGGACTTCTGTCATTCTGTCTGTCTTTTTTGCTTTAGCCCAAAGTGGTTGGTACCGGGGGTTCTGGGGATCAATTGCTGGCCCCAACTTTTGTTGATAGGAGTTACTGTTATCAAGATACTGCCCAAAATTTTCCTTTTGATTGAAGACCACGCACTTTTTCTTTAATAGGCAGCCCTACAAAATAAAAAACCCTTCGGGATAAAGACAAGAGTGACGCAAGACTTCTTCTCACAAAAGAAGTTATATTCATTTTGCGAGTTACTTTCTTTATGTCACTATGGCGGAAGGATACTATCTATTGGGGAAAATTGGAACTACAAAACTGTCAAAGAACGAAGGAAAAAATCTCATAAATACATACACGTACCTATTTGTTGAGCTGTTTAAGCATTAAGCGATGAAGGAATTGAAACTTGATTTTTTCAATAAACCTGTTCTGTGACATTCCTTGTTTTCTTCCGACACTCCTTCATATGCTTCATTGGCTCTATCATTGGACGAAAATGTTGTGCAATTGAATTCCATGTATAGCAGAATCTGCTTCTATTCCCATCTGATAAAGTTTCTGTTCCGTCACTCCTTAAACATGTAAACAAATCGGAGGCAACAAGTAAATTTAACACTATACCATTTTTTTAAATTTGTTTGCAAAGTTAACACGAATAATAAATTATCGTTTTAAGAAGAAAATCAAGACGCTCTCGTTTTTTTAAATCGACAATTGAACTATTAACGAAGTGTCTATAGAGGGTGAGTCAATCCTTAAAAAGGCTGGATTCTTTTTTTTTTTTTTTTTATGTGAATGCTATATAGTTGTATAGGTTCGAAATCTTAGCTTGTTCGAGCAGTAATGTAGTACATGATTATTAATAATGAAATTGATGCAAGATGTGAGAGGTAATTCGTGATACAGTGAAGGGCGCAGCGAAGAAACGTGTTGATGAGAAGAAATAGCAGAATAACAAGCCTTGATTTGATGAAGAATGCATTAAGCTTCATGAGGAACGAAAACAAGCAAGGTAACAATGGTTACCAATCACTACATTAACACGAAACGCAACGCCACACGCGGATTTAGAAACATAAATCGAAAATATCTGCCGTCGAAGTTTCAGGAGATAGAAGAAAACGGCAAGAAAAAATACGAGATCTATACAAAAGCGTAAATTCGTTAAGAAAAGGTTACCAGCCGAGGTTAGGGATGATTAGAAATGAACGCGGAGATCTTCAGGGGAATCCGACTAAAATTATTGATGTGTGGAAACGTTATTTCGACACACTTCTTAATGTACACAACGGGGAACAAACAGGCATTTTAAATCCATACCACAGAACCGTGGATAACAGAACCTAGCCAGATCCAGGTCGAAATGTCGATAAACAAAATTAAAAAATTCAAATCACCAGGACTATACAATCAGTATTAAAACCCTTTTGGGGTAACGGGAAGAGTGACGCAAGAATTCTACTCACAAAAGAAGAGATATCCATTTTGCGAGCGATTTTCTTTGTGTCACTACCGGGGAAGGAAAGATACTAAACCTCTTAATTTTATTACAAAGGAAACACTTCCGCCATAGTGACACAAAAAGAATCGCTCGCAAAATGAATATCAATTCTTCTGTGAGTAGAATTCTTGAGTCACTCTTCCCGTTACCCCGAAAGGGGTTTTATAGTGATATCACTTATTTTGAAAGGCTGTCTGTTTGTTTTTAAAAATAGTGCATAGTCTTCATACAAAAGGTCGATTTTTGACCATGGTAGGCTCCGTATCTCGAAAACGGTAACTCCTATCAACAAAATAAGCTTCGATTTACCTAAATTTGTTGGGGCCAGCAATTGACCCCCAAAAGCCCCCGGTACTATCCATTTGGGGCTAAAGCAAAAAGACAGACACACTTTTCTATCATTTTTGAAAGTTCTGTAATTCGGTTTTGAAAAAAAAAATGTTTCTTTTGAACTCCTTTGCCGATTTTGACGTGTGATACACCGTTTGAATGGTATTGAAGCGTAGATTACGATTCCGCAAGCTTCGGCCGCCTATATGATATGTAGTAAGTGCTATCACCAGAAATGTGAAATGCTTTATTTATTTTTTCAAACCGCTCTAGAGGATCCCAGGGAGGTTCAACCGATCCATTTTTTAATTTTGTTTTTATTTTTTTGTATTAGTATGGCAAAGTGTTTTCAAATGCAACTTCAAGCATCAAAATCGGGCTTATAGTTTGCTAGACCCGAAATTAGCTGTATACAGGGTGATTCATGAAATCCGTAACAGAGCCTTAACTCAGCTGCTAATACACAGAAATCTTTGAAATAAAAATGTTAATACCAAAGGTGAATCACTTGGTAATACTTCTGAAGTCAGGGGCATCTCGGGAATACCTCTACCGGGGGGTGGGGGGAACTTCAAAATTTTAAATGGCAACAGGGGTTGATTTTGCCTCCATTGAAACAATTGCTAAATTTTGAACAACTTTTAGAGGAAACATAGTTCGATAGCTCATACCCTTTGGAAGCTAGAAGAACTAATTGGTGGTCGAAATTAGCATGGTGTAAAGGGTGTTCGCGACTTTTGGATACTGTGGCTCAAAAAGAAAAACAAATAAAGTGTCCAAACTAAAGTGAAATACTAAGTGGGATATGCGGAATCAAAAGGTGAAAAATTAGAAAACGATATTAATTACTGTTACAGGGGGGGGGGGATTTTCAAAATTTTAAATGGAAACAATGATTGATTTTGATTTCTTTGAAACAAACATAAAATTTTGAACAAGTTCCGAGGATACATTGTTTAATATCTCGTAACGTTTGGCAATTTCAATAGTTAATTGGTAGGTCAACAGTTAACTTACCAAATAGCTCTTGTAACTGATGACTTTTTAAAAATAATTTCCTCTGAAAATTGTTCAAAATTTCATGTTTGTTTCAAAAAAAGCAAAATCAACCATTGTTTCTATTTAAAATTTTGAAGTTACCACCCCGTAACAGTATTCCCGGGACGCCCCTTTTTTTTAATTTTAACCCTTTTATTTCGCAAATCCCATTTAGTATTTCAGTTTAGTTTGAAAACTTTATTTGCTTTTCTTTTTGAGTTACAGCAACCAAAAGTCCTGAAAACCCTTTCCACCATGTTAATTTCGACCACCAATCAGTTCTTTTAGCTGCCAAAGGGTATGAGCTATCGAAATATGTTTCCTCTAAAAGTTGTTCAAAATTTAGCTATTGTTTCAATGGGGGGCAAAATCAACCCCTGTTGCCATTTAAAATTTTGAAGTTGCCCCCATAGAGGTATTCCCGAGACACCCCTGATTTCAGAAGCTATACCACGTGATTCGGCACATGCACTTTGGCCTTAACATTTTTTGTTTCAAAGATTTCTGCGCACTAGGAGCTGAGTTATTGCCCTATTACTTATTTCGTGAATCACCCTGTATATGTGAGTGCCGCTAACAGATTCGTTGCTTATCGTCACTTGAAGAACTACCGTTCTTCGTGATTTTGTGAGAAATATAAGTATGCGACACTAGTATGAGGTAATGATGCAATAGCCTGAAAACACCCATTTTGTTTTATAATGAGGGAGGAAATAAAATCAAAATGCGTACAAATTGTTCCTGGGAATAGTGCCCAATAGATATGGATTTCTATTCATTTGAGTTTCATTTCCTTCGAAATTTCCAAACGAAATTGATGTTTTCATCCTATTGCATCATTGCCCATACTAGTGTCATATACCCTTATCATTCACAATAATACATTTACGGACTTCAGAAACGTATTTGCCGCAAGATTCTAGCCCAAAATTACATATTACATGACCCCCTTCCCATTTAAGAAAATCAATCGGGAGTCAATTTCAAATTGCACCCAATACTCATTACTATGTATTTGCCTTCCATTTCTTTCAGCAATTTAAAAAAAAAACATTCCAGAGTTTTTGATCACTCTGATCAATTTTTGATCACTCTCCACAGACAGAATTTGACTTTTATATCATCTATATCTCCCAAAGCAAGCCTAAAAGTAGTGTAGGCTACCAACTAAATGCATATTTAATAACCTATCCTATTTCGATCCCACAGTAGTAAAATAGAGAAAAACAAGATTCCGTTACTTGGCAGTGTGCCAATCGGAAGTGCATGAAGAAGATGGAGAATGGATCAGTCATTGAATTTAATATAGTGGATGTATTGCCTTTTGGCACATATGGCTCAGGCCGGGGAAAAGGATGCGGGAAAGTGTCAGGAAGGGAGGGAGGAAGGAACTATGGACTGGAGTGACTGAGGAAAATTCCTGAAGAAACCCCAGTCAGTATAGTAAGGCACTGGTTTCGAACCCAGGACCTCTGGAATACGAAGCCAACGCACTAATAACTGAGCTACCGCCGCTCGGTTAAGAATCAGTCATGTTCTTAAATATCTGTGCTGGAAACAATAACACTAATTAATATAGCCAGAATGATACTTTTTTGTGATGCTTTTGACCAGATTCTGTGAATTCTTACTGCCCCTTCCAAATATCGTTGTGAAATGTACAAATCGTTTATTATACTGTTTTTTATAATTGTGTAATCAAAGAAAACCTTAAAAGTGGAGTTGAAATTCAATAATATTCCTACTATGTCTATGTTAAGGAATAAAATAGATCGACGTGGAATTACGTCGCTTGCCAATGAATTATGTAAGATTTGTGTGTGTGCGCACAGAATGTCGATTTTCGATATGAGGACAATTGTGACGCGTAGACTACGGACACACACATATACACACGCAAACATTATCTTCATCTATATGTTTTGATAGACCGACAGGGAAGGTACACTAGCGCCGCAGCGACAATCATGTAAAAGCTGTTTGCGAACCACAGCTCTGCCTGACCTGATATACAAGTGCCTACAACTCCTTTTCTTTGGACAGTTAGCAGGTTCGCTTTTTTTTAATGATTATTTTATTTTTTTTATTTTGAGGAAGACGAAAAGTATTATAAACAAGTGTAATCATGCTGCCTTATATGCCTCTGGTGACTAATTATTGGCCATTTATTGTGACTGGTATTATCTGTTACATTGTTGCCAGGATTATTTACCATATATCTGCGGCTTGTACCAGTCAGGAAAAAGAGACCAAAGAAGAAACAGAAGAACAAACACCAGACCAAGGTAAGAAGAAAACATTATACGCCTTATCAGAAATAGTTTCTTTTTTAACCCGTTATCCGCTTAGCTGTAATGTACAGCATTTATATTCTTGTTTTTTCTGCCATCACTTACACATTAATTGATCTTTTTAATTCGCTGTTATCAATTAAGTTGGGTGCTTATCTTATCTTCCCGATAAGTAATTTTACAAGTATTGAGACAGGAAGCGTAATTTAGGAGGATTCTAGGGACCCTTAGCTTCAAAAGAATCACCTTTATAAAATATTTAGAATTAAAGACACAACTTTGGGACAGACGTAAGCTATGATGTGGTACCACCGATACAATCAGTGTATGTTATTTTAAGAAGAGACAGATGTGTTGTTTCCAAAAAGTACACATTTAAAAAAATCGTATTTGATTTAACAAGTAACAGTACGTCTGAAGGCGTAGTAATTCTTCACATATCGCTAAAACGTTCAAAATGTCTGCGGAAATGCACTTCAAAATTTCGACTTCACCGCAAAAAAAAAACAAAAAAAAAAAACTGGCCGGCTTCTTCCCCTACCTAATCCCAGCTTGAGGCATAGATGCCTAAAAGCCATGAATAAATCTTATCAGTTACGTCAGATGAATTTCCTTTCAGATATTTCGGAGAATTCATACTGAATGAGTTATCTGATTTTTTCGTGTGTTATAAGCTGAGAAATTAACTTGCACATAAGGCATTACGCTCACTTTGAATCTTAGCTCTGGGTGTGAGATTTCGATAGTTCTAGCATTGTGTGGATTGTATTGTTTATACAATATTCATAACGAAACGTGTATTTTATTTTTTGTATCATGTGATCCCCAGTCGGCCGAGAGGTTAGCACGTTGTCATGGGTTCAAGTCCCACCGGGTCCATTGAGAGGAATAGATGGGAGTCTACTTTTACAAAAATTGTTAAGTTACGCCCTTAGAAGCTTAGCTCACTTAGGATGTCACCAACAGTGGTCGAAGTGAGGCGGTATTTACCGGTATGGCATACCGGCTCTGGTTTTTGAGAACTAAACGCATACCGTTACTGAAACACATTCTATACGTGATCTTATATCAATTTCTGATTTGCCTAGGCAAATATTAGGAAAACATACCGTCTATGTTTCTTACCCACTTCGAACACTGGTCACCAACAAATAAATTAATCAATTGTGAACTGCGCTAACATCATAAAACCATAAAAACTGTTATTTTTCTTGCAACGCAGATGATAAGTATTCAAGATCATCTAGAATCACAGAATAGTCAGTTCTATTAACACTGACGCTGGAAACAGTTTGATATCATCTGATGACATTAAACCAAACTTGTACAGACCTACAAGAACAAGAGAGGTCTAGCCTTCCGAATTTTGTCTTCTTTCTAACCCAGCCTCCGAGGAAGTTGATACATACGCAATAGGTGCTACGACACATGTATAATCTATTAAAAGGTAATTCGTCACCGATTTTCGGGAACAGCCCCCAAAATAACACTTTCGTCCTGTCAGTTCCGTCCCCGGTTGCTTTTGTCCCTGATTTCTGGAAAATGTAAAATAACAATAATAATACTTCAACCTGCAAGAAATATTTTGCAAACAAACCCCAGTTTCACGGAGAAAAACCCATACCTGTTAACTACAAGTCTCAAAGATAATAACATTCCCCATAATAAATTAAAACTGGTTATTGAAATATTCTTGTGTCTACGGGACACCAGTGCCCTTATGGGGTCGTTCAAATATTAGATAAGCATACTGTACAGACGATAGTACGTCAAAAACAACAAAAACAGCCTTAGTCAACTGGGTGGAAATTCCACGGAGCTACAAGCTGCCGAAAGCATGGGGAAATGAACTTCACATTTGCAATACCACTAACAGTAGAGTTAATACAGTATGTTATCATCAAAGACTGGTCAATGACCTGGTCTTTCCTAAAATACATATTTAAAAATTGAGCAATAAGTGCGCAAGGGATTCCTCAAAGGAAGTACACGATTCCCATAAATTCGCTGAAGTGAAGTTAAGCAAAAATGAACATGTATAAAACTACTTTCCGTATGAGTAAAGATGACATGTAATCATCGGCATTTAATGGGGGCAATGACTTTATCTCTCATTGATAACAAACAAAACATTCTTTAGATGTATTAACTTCTTACTGCTGCCTTTTATGTAACCTCGCATTTTTTTTTCTTCTTTTAATCTGTTAGCATATGAAATCAGTTTGAGACAGCAACTTGGCGTAACTAATTACTGTTATCTGTTCAAAAGCCGTCCCATTCATGTTTATTTTAACTCACCTTTACTACAGAGAATTTCTGGGAATACCTCACTTCCTTTGGGGAATCCCTTGTGCAAACTTTTCAGAATGTTGGAACATGTATTGTTTGGATAGAACCAAGGTTGAAAAAAAAATGTTTTTTCTCTCTCTCATATGTTTAAAACGTATTTTTTTTCAAACATGTTTTTATAGACTGCAAAGAAATGTGTTTAAAACGTTTTAAAAATTTTCTTAAAAATATAAAGTTGATAGGGGTTATTATGTACTCCACCTGCTTCTATAACCTTTCAATCGCGCTTTCGGTCTGTTCATAAGCACTTACTAGAAACTGTAGGTTCTATTTTACCAAATTAGATGAAATTTGCTATTTATTAACATTCAGTGACAAAGCTATTAATTAGATAAAAGATAAAAAAGTAAAGGTATACCAGGTGCAATGAAAGTAGCGCTCCACATATTCTTGACCAACGCCACGAAGTGAGGTGGGATGGTCAGTCAGTCCCACGCTCGGCTGCCTTTAGCTCCCAAAGTGCCCAGGAATACAAAGGACACTGTAGTACTCAATTTGATAGAAGGCTGAGTATACCTCAGAGCGCCAGGTATGGGAACACTGAAGGAAAATTCTCCAGTGCCCTGGCCGGGATTTTAATTACACTTCTTGAAATGTTCTCTCATTCGGGCAACAAGCAAGTCCTGCCATTTTCTTTTTACACAGTCTGCATTTTCCTTTTACCGTTTTATTATTTTCGGAAGGATTAACTTTAATAAAGTGTGTCCAGATTTAATCCTTTCCTATTTTTAATGAGTCTATAAAGGAACAGCAAAGAAGCAGAGTACCTAACAAGTTCTACCACCCGATATAAATATTGTAAGGGAGCCAGGGGGACCCCACGTGCATCCCCTGATCCATCGGGATCATTTTTTTTTTTTTTATTCTTTAGGGTCTAAATAAAATGTATAGCAATGTTTCCATTCGGAACAAATTTTATATTATTCCTTATGGTATAAATAAAATTAATCGTAATGTTCCCAAAAAAATAAAATTAACTTTTTACCAAAATGGCACTTATTTTTGGTGCAAAATTTGTAAAAGACGTGTTTTATTTTCCTTCTCTTTTCAAAAAATACTTGAGTTTAGAGATACATATTTAAAACTTCACTTAAACTTCAAAATCGGCACTGTGTTATTGCTTTGGTCCACAGAAATGGTCATTATGCGAAAAACGCCCCCCAAAATTGGGAGTCTGAACGTTAGAACATGGGAAACAGAAAAAAATGGAAGCTTATAAAGTGTGTTGAATGAAGTGTCAAATGAAAAGACTTTTTGAACAATATCAATATTAGTTATTTTATTCAGAAAGGGATTTTAAGGATAGCAAAAGTTAAAATCCAATCTACTTTATACATTTTCCCCAGGCTTCCAATTTTGTAGGACTTTTTATCGTATAACTACGATTTTTTAGGTGAAGACACTGTGCCAGTTCTAAAGTTCAAGTGCGTATAGATATTTTCTTTCAAGTTCTTAAAAAAAATGTCGTCCTTGCCCAATTTTCGATCAGAAATGACCACCATTTTGGTCTAAAGTGAAGTTTTGTTTTTTGGGGAACATCACTCCAAGTTTTATTTATACCATAAGAAATAATATAAAATTGGTCATGAAGGATCAGAGAGTGTACGTTGGAGCTCATGTGTCAATTGTGAAAAATATTATTTTGACCAATTTTCGACCAAAATTAAGCGCCATTATAGTCTAAAACCAATTTTATTTTGTGGGATCATGGCTATAAATTGCTTTAGACAATAAGGAATAATATAAAATTAGTCCTGATGGATCAGGGGGTGTACGTCAAGGCTCATAGAAAATAATTTTGAAAAATAGCTATTGGCCAATTTTGACCAAAAATGTCCGCCATCATGGTCTAAAACCAGTTTTTTTTATAATCGCTATATATTAAATTTAGACCTTACAGATTGAGAAAAAATTCCGCCGATGGATCCGGGGGGGGGGATGGTTTACGTGAGTTCCCCCTGACTCCCGGACTAAAACTCCAAGCAGCGAATAAGAAACTGCACAGTTAGTCAATACTGTCCCTTTCCTCATAAACATAAAAAAGAGATAGAGAAATGTAATCATAGAAGAAAATGCATGGCCAGGAAGGTTTTCTTTTCCTGGCAGTTTCTCACAATAAATTAAAAATAATAATGAAACCTCTTGTTTCATGTTATTGATAGCAAATTAATATTTCCTGCTTTTTCTAGCATTCAAACGTTAAAGAACAAACAGAACAATACATTTTATGTCTCCGCCTGTAGGGTTGCGCGCCATAACACTGATTATTTTGCAAACTAGCTTTCACAGGGGACGAATTGCATAATTATGTTTTAATGGTAAAGATAAATCTAAAATAATACTCTCGTACTCTTAAAAATAATATGATTTTTTCAAAGAAGAAAAACAAAATTAACATGTTTTAAACACGGCTTAAAAAACATTGGTTAAAACAAATGTTCAAAATGTTCGAAACAATCGCCTCTGTTTAAAACATCTCTGTTTCAAACATTCCAATCCTGGATAGAACAGCTTTGAAGTCTTTGATAGTAACGTGCCGCATCTGTTCTACCGTTAATGGTACTGCAAATATGAAATTCTAAAATTCATTTTCTAACGCTTTGGACAGATTCTAGCTTGGCAGAAGAAGTTCCACTCCGGTGAATAAGACTTTATTTTTGTACGTACTATCATCTCTGAAAATTTGTCAATGAATTACGTTACAACTTCTATAGTATATAGTGTGTGTGCCGTTGTCTTCAGTCTTCATGCCCAATTTCCGGTCTGAGCCCTAAAGGCCATAAATAAAATTCAAAATTCATACCCAATTCCTTATTAGAGTTCCAAACTTTATGTGCTCCCGAAAAATAAATAATCAACGTCTACTCTCATTTTCTGAACAGTTTTGAATTTTAATGCCTTTATGAACTTTTGGCTCAGGCCATTTGGATGATGATGATGAGAGAATTGGCGGAATGAAGAAACTAAGAGGAACAGTAAAATCCCGGGAAAACCCACACACACGGTGTTAGTTCAACACAAAACCCACCTAGCATACGTACTATCTGAGAACCAAGGATCCCACGCACCAGAGGTGAGCGCCCTACCGCTGAGACACCGCGTACCACTTCTTTAGCACAGTATTTTTATACTATGTACATTTTTGTGCGATGGGTGTACTTGAAGTTTCACTGTTTCCTTTTCTAGAATTTTCACCGTGTCAATGTGCAAATTAACGCTAAAAGCTTTCGCGTGCTATTTTAGTTTTAAAATATACACGCATTGCGTGCAAACAGCTGATCGTACTTCAACCAAGTAATAAAGCAATAGTTTCAAGGCTCGTAGGAATATTCATGATTTTATTTTACACAATATCCATGGTAACGAGTCTCAAATACACATTTCGTGTATCACAAAGCACGGCGAATCGACTCCAACCCAATTTGGTTTTATCGAGTCGTCGTAGCGTTGCCTTCACATTCGGGAGGTCCTAGGTTCGATACCAGCGACCGATCATCCTGATTGATGTTTTTCCATAGTTTTTCCCGATTCGCACCTGTTAAATATCGGAATGTTACCCTTAACTTAACCCCCACTCCTTCCTGCATTGTTTCCCACATCCTGTACCGGAGTGAGTCATAGAAAGCCCATAAGCAAAATGATGGCGGGCAGATTCGCCACTTGGATCCGGCGGGCCGCTGTCGGAATTAGACTAATGCCGCATCTCTGACGCCGTATCGGATAATCACCGTCGGTCCACCGGCGAACACTGTCGTACAGCCTCCGTGTCAGATATTCGACATCTGTCCACCGGCGGACATTGCCAAACATCCGACGTGTCGGATATCCGGAGGCTGTCTGGCAATGTCCGTCGGTGGACCGACGGCCAATATCCGACACGGCGGTTGTTCGCCAATGTCCGCCGGTGGACAGACGACGGAGGCGGCAAATTGCTCATGAAATAACTAAAAGCCATATATATATATATTTTAAATATTCAATTTGACTTTATGATACGTGGTATACTATTTAAGGAATATTAACATTCGAATCTGAATACCATGCCAGTGAGACTTAAAAGTATGCTACATTTTTGGTGCCAAGTGCAAAAACTTACTACATGCAAAAAACCGACAAAAGATTCTGTATTCAAGTTGCTCCAAATTACATCACAATGCTGAGTCAATACCGATGGAGTCTCACAACAGAATTCGAACCCGGGACCAGCGCACCTAAAGTGGGCGTGTTAGCCACTAGTCGACACGGTGGCTCAATAAAGTTATTAGTAACATTTTATTTTCAACACCCTTGTGTGGCCAAATACTCACCTTACATAACGTTCATGAGAATGGTTAATATTGAAGTTTCTATTGCCTTTTAATAAAGCAATCGAAGTTAATACTGATTGAAAACGTATCCCTAAACATTGAAATAAGGAAGTTTTCTGGTAAATGGTTGTCTTTTTTATGCTTAATTATAAAAATAAGTAGACTTAACTCTGATACTAGAAAGCCGTCAAATTGAAAGCCATACAGGGATTTGCTCTACAATTCTAACCATGATAGCTGTCTACTCGTAAAATACCACAACATGAGATCTGCAAACATCACACAAGACACCAAACGTAGTTTATTAAAATATATCTCTGTAGAAACACACACATACTCACATATCATACTCAATGCGAGAACTCAAACTAGAGTAAGGAAAAACATTTTTTTCTTGTACTTGAAGTACGCTCTCTTAGCAGCGGAAACCTTGACACAAGAAACATTAATTAGATCTAGTGTTAGTTTAATACAGTGAATCCGTTTCGAGAAAAAGAGACGAAAAGAAAGGAGAAAAATAAATAATATTTAACGTTCGTATTTACGCTTTGAGATAGAGACAGCATATAACGTTTTGCCATTAATTACGTACTAGACCTTTGAACTATTTGATAAGCTTACTACTATGTTCGTCAAAGAGAGAAAATTTTATTTTATTTTTACTTATCTCCTTGCTCATCTTCTATAAACAACTGCAGAAATGTTTACTTACATTCGCTTTGGTTTCTACTTCATAGAGATAACATTAGGTCAAATAAGGAAGTTATAAACAGTAATGCACCGGTTGAAACTTGTACTAAAAATGGCACATCAGTTAAAATACTTCAAAATAAGCAAAACAGTTTATTTTTATAAATTAAAACTTACGTAAGTTCATCAGAGATATATATGTTGTGTGTGTGTGTGTGTGTGTGTGTGTGCAGATATTAAAACATTTGGATTGAGCCTCAGAAATTTCGAAAGGCTTGCAAAGTATCCTTCATCTTTTAAAACTACTCTTGAGATAGCAGTACGGATTTAGGGGGTTCGTAGCTTGTTTATACCTTTCCTCTCATGGGACATCTTGGTAGAATTCTTTTTGTATTTCTGAGTTATGTTTAAACAAACCTCGACCTCAAGACGCGAGGTCGAGTTTGTAGTTCCATCGTGTGTAGGTTGAAGTTCCATTGTAAGATCGACATTGAGATCCTATCGTGAGTTTGAGGTTGAGTGAGGTCAGTGTTGACATATTTTGAGGTCTAGTTTAAAGTTTCATCGTGAGTTTGAGGTTGAAGGTCCCTCGCAAGTGAGGAAGTCCTATGTTCTTAAGCGTTCTAAATCCAAATTTCATAACAGGATAGAGGTAAACTTCGGCAAAACATCCTGGAGGAAGGTAGCACTCCATATTAGCAGAAACTATGGGAAATTTTTAAAGCGGGGAGAAGTTTTTCTCAAGTGCAACTAACTTGACTTTGACGACTAACACACAGCGATGTGAAAGGCAACAGAATATCATCACAATACTTTACCTTTGTCATTAGGAATATTAATATGAGTTATGTCGAAAAAAGAGCTTCAAACACTTGGACTGTTTTATGAGGAGTCCATTTCCAAAACCGCCCTTCTCCAAAATCCGCGTATCTAATCCATCGTTCTCTATCCAAATAGGCCCTACATACATTTTACGGTTAGAAAACGCATTTAAAACAGTATAAAATGCATTTGAAAAATACGAACAGAATCAAAATGCTCCTTGTCCAAAACCCAGAATCAATCATGGCTGACTATAGCAGTAGTTTTATGTACAGTAACACACGAAATCTTGTCCAATGACGGAGCTTATGATGAATGTGGTATTTATTTCCAGAAGTACCCTTGTCCATATCATGTAGATTTTGTTTTCTTAGGTTTAAAACTGTATTGTACAGAGAAATTAACATTTTTATACAACAAATCATATACATTTTTATTCACTGTGATATTTTTCTGTTGGTAGTACCTCAATACTATAAGGTCCATAGCTAACTTATGTTCAGCAAATTTCATTAACATAGAAAATTTACTTTGGAAGATATGAAATATGTTGTGAAAAAACAGTTCTGCCAGTTTGTCTGTTGAACGATGATATATGCATATGTTGACCATGAAAGGGTATGTCCTTAAGATGTTTGTGGTGCTGATAATAGCTTACACGACATTGTTCTACGCTTTAGTATTATACTTGTGTAAAAGAATAAAACAAGTAATACAGCTTAGAATAGCGTAGATGCAAGTAGTTCGATGAGTCATCTTGGCCAATGCAGGCGGTATTCGTAGTATGTATTACGTATTGCCTCTTATCTATTGAGAATTGCCTACGATTTTTTTGGGTACAAAGCAAGAAGTGTTGCCAACTTGGTTATCTTTTCCAAATGACCCTACATTTGGTTTATTAGATATTTGTATACGTTAGTAATGATAAGGATCATTATGAGGAACATGGAACAGACTGTTGCAGACCGTGAATATTGTTCCATGTTAAATCGACATCTTCAACGTTTAACCTGGAATAATATTTACTGTTTGCAGCACTGTGTTATGTGCTTAGCATATTATGTTTGTAACCTTGAATTGTATTATAGTTTGGAACACTGAAACCCAATGACAGAACTTTGTAACTATTAATATTCGCCATATTAATACTATATATATATATATATATATATATATATATATATATATATATATAT
>JAGDQP010005705.1:39980-52827 GCA_022664845.1 Lepisma saccharinum | reverse complement strand
TATATATATATATATATATATATATATATATATATATATATATATATCAGAATATAAATTTTACTTGAATGCATCATTTCTAAGTTATCATTTCATACCATATTTATTTTGTTTAACTTTGTAAGGAGTCGATTTTGGGTTCCAAGTAAGAACGCCTGTATCTGGAACACGACATAACCGATCGCTAATCAGAAACCTTTTAACCACTATCACTGAGAGAATATTAGTTATCATCAGTCCAGAAAACTCGAAAGCATATTTATACAAAGAAATCCAAAGCGATCTTGTTTCACTCGCTCACCTTAACTAAAATTCCGTACTAACGTCAATGAGCTTTTAGGGAATTTTATCTTTGCCTCTAATCAAGGCACATAATAGGTTTCTCGGGTAAAATCGAAGTCCATTGAAACCAAAACAAATGCATGGTTACCAGAAAACGTTCAACTTGCATGACTGAAGCTAGTGTCCATTAACACGTAAACAACAATACTAATAACGATAAAAAAGAATAGTCAAGAATCCTATAGGCTATTCCATAAGATTATTGTTAGTATTGGAATAGTGTAAATAGAGAAACATCGCAACTTCTCTATAGCGGAGTAACAGGATAAAAAAAAATAATTTGCAATGGACTTTTAAATATCTTAAGTCAGGTTTCTGTGCGTTACTTGTGCACTCAAAATAGAGAGCCCCTAACTGTCTTTTGCTTGTTTGAGTTGTGAGTTTAGTACTAATCGAAGGCATACCTTCCAAAAAACGGGGTCTACCAGGTGTATGCATAGTTTTTGCTGGTTTTTGTGGTAAAGAAAACGCGTAATTTTCAAGGGAAATTAATTTTGTTTTATCAAAATATTTGCCATCGGCTTCTACACATTTCGCCCATCTTTCAGGTAATTGATGCATACCATGCCAGAAAAACTGCTTGTCTTTTGCGGCAAACCATTCGTCGAGCCATTTTCCAACATCTTCGAAATTGCTGAAGTGCTGCTCTGCAAGCGCGTGCCCCATTGATGTGAAGAGGTGATAGTCAGGTGGCGCCACGTCTGGGGAGTACTGCGGGTGCGAAAGGATGTCCCATTCAAGTGATTTCAAGGTGTCTTACACTGGTTTTGCTGTGTGAGACGGCGCATTGTCGTGTAACACAATCACTTTGCCATGTCTTCGGGTCCATTCCGGTCGTCTTTCGATCAATGCGTGATTTACATTTATCATTTGTTGGCGATTGCGTTGTGCATTAACGGTTTCGCCGGGCTTCAAGAGTTCATAATACACAATACTGCTCTGGTCCCACCAGACACAAAGCATGGTCTTCTTGCCGAAGCGATTTGGCCTTGGTGTTGAAGGACCGGCTTCGCCACGTGAAAGCCACAATTTTTTCCGCTTCGAGTTTTCAAAATAAATCCATTTTTCGTCACCCGTCACAATTCGATACAAAAAGGATTTTCTTTTTGTGGCGTTGAAGCAGCATTTCACAAGTGACTTTGCGATTTTCCATTTGACGTTCATTCAAATCGTGTGGGACCCATTTACCCAGCTTATTGATCTTCCTCATTGCTCGTAAACGTCTGCTTATTGTTTCTTGTGACACATTTAATGCTTTTGCCAATTGCTGTTGAGTTTGAGTTGGGTCGTCCTCCAATAATACCTGTAATTGCTCGTTTTCGCACTTTTGTGGTCTACCAGAGCGCGCACTGTATTTCACATTGAAATCACCACTTTTAAATTGTCAAAACCATGTCTCACATGTTCTAATCGATGGAGCGTGTTCACCATATGTTTCTACCAGCACACGATGACTTTCAACAGCCTTTTTCTTTTGATTAAATAAGAAAAGCAATGCGTGCCGCAAATGTTCTTTTTCAGGCACAAACTTCGACATGATCACTGAACGATAAAACAAAGACGCTAGTGTTTGGCGGACTCAACTTGTGTGTGTTTGTAGTTTAATGTCAGACAAACAAAGTGATGTATGTGTCAAATGAATACGCTGCGTACTTTTCACGGGCGCAATCTCTTAGGTAAACACGAAGCTACTTATGCATACACCTGGTACTTTGAATGTGGGATTCGAACTACGCTTAAGTTGAAACACATAGCGAAGGTTAGGTTGACCAAAAATGGATCAATGAAGATGATAGAAGACGAGCGGGACTCGCTTGAGGAAAATCCTCATGGGAAAAAGCGGTTGACGTCGAAAAGCAATCGACTTTTCTAACCTAACATCGTAGTTTCGTGAGGCGTGCGAAATGTCAAGAATGAGTATAACGAGAAAAAAATATTAGTACGATGTGTAGCGAATTTTTCTTTCTTTATACTTTCCTGTGGCGAGCTATTCTAAACGGGACAGTCATATTTTGAATAGCAGATGGTAGACTTCATCTGTGTGAACTGGCTGCTCTGGTTCTTATTTGACGACGAGTATCCTTCCGACGTGATGTTTGTATCTAGTACGATTAAAGAGCCTAACCTGATTTTCATAATTTATTCATAAGTAGTAACAGAAAATGTAATGTATTTGCGAAAAAGTGGAGAAGAAGGGTGACCCTGGCAGAAATCAAGCCCATTCTTCCGGGTAGCGATCCAACACTCTACCTCCTAGGGTACCTAGGCAGCTGCAAGCAAATGCTTTCGAAAGAATATTTGAAAAACACACACTGCTCGAGTTTATGTTAACGTGACATTATTTCCTAGATAATTTACCATGGCTAGACAGTGCAGAAGTGCTTAGCTCATCACGAAAGAATGAAGCAGAACGAGGCAATTTGTATAAAGTGGTCAAGTGGCAGCAGCGACTGACGCCAGCTGAAGTAATGAATTAACATCAAGTTTTGCTAAAAATTGGACAAATATGCTATCGAAACCTTCCAGATGATTCAGTAGATGTCGAAGACAACACGCTTGCAGACCTGCGACAGTGCGGGATACCAAATACAGAAGTTGCAACGCATTGTCAGTGCAAATAGTTCGCAGACCACTGATGACATTGCAGCAGCAGGTATCAGCCCCAGCAGCTGTCACTCTTTTCTGACAGGAGATTTTTAGCATGACCCGTGTGGCGAAGGCCAATCCATATACGTTAACGAACAACCAGCGGCTAAATAGGATGGCCTGATTGAAACCTCCAACATCATATAGCATCGCATTTCTGAAATGCATGATTACGGGTAAAGATACTTGTTCTTTCTACAACTGAAGCAGCAGTCAACGTACAGGAAACAACGCTTTCAGGACAGGACCAAAGGCAAAGTCATACTGGAAGTGCTTTTCTTTAATGACTTTCGCATTGTGTACATGGAAGTCATTCACAAGGGTGCTACTGTGAATAAATAGAGCGATGTACAAGTTCTGCGTCTAATCTGCGTGAATCCCTTCGGGGGAAGCTTCCTGTACTATGGACCAACGTTTACCTTTTCCTCCACGACAATGCTTCACGCATCCTTCCATTTTTGTGAAAAATGACCTGGCTAAAGAAACTTACAACAATGTTGCCACATCCTCACATCATGCATATTTTCCGGACCTATAACCATGTGATTTTATTCTTTTTACCCGTCTAAAACTAGAGTTTAGAGGATGACGTTTCCACTCATCTGAGGAAGTCATTACCCAACCAGCGCAGGTCTCCCACACAATTCTACCAAACGCCTTTCAGTAGTGTTTCCAGCAGTCGACATTGGCAGCGGTGCATTACCGCCGAAGGGTGCAGTGTATAATAGCCTATTCTGGCGCTCAAAGAATGAAAACCTTCTCTCACTCCAAGCGGACGTCTAAACCACAAACATATAGAGGGAACCTCCTGCAGTTTTCTGTGGATTTGGACCGAAACGATTCCGCTTCTTTCTTTAACATTCTTGTCTTCATTTTCCTCTCTGGGGTAGCTCAAGTACCTTGCATTCACGAGGAGAGGGGAGGAGTTCAAGCTTGTGCTATCTGCTTTGAGAAAGTGAAAGAATCTTTCTAGCGGTGGGTGTCAATCTTTGGTTAACCGGGAGTGGTAAGGGATCCGGCTGTTAGACCGAAAGCTTTCATAACCATTCTACAATACATCGTCCGCCACGCAGTCTGTTTACAGTCACGTTAGTTTTCGAACATTTTGACTGTAGTGGTATATGGCACTGCCGTCATTTGACCTTCGTAGCAAATAGTACGAATTACCCAGTCAGAAAAAGTCTTTGAGTTCTTATGGCTAGGATTGAGCGTGATAAAAATATGCGTCCGGTTATGGGAAAGGAAAGAATTGCTCCTGCAAGTGACATAGGATATATCGATCCACGATCGATTGGTCGTAACATATCTTACCTTCTCCCCTTTTTATGTGTATTTTTCTTTTTTGTGAGTGTTTTGTCGGTGATATTTTTTATTCTTTAGCCGAGTTCGATTCATTGTAAAGTGTTTTATTTGTCCAGATGTCAAAGAAGACGAACCATTCCGGTTATCTCTTTCATTGTTGTATTGGCGGGATTTTATTTTTTGTTTCTTCATTTTATTACTTAATTATTCTTGGAGACTTAGTTCACTTTTCCACTTTCTCAGGTCAAGTACTGAGTCAGGTTCCTCAAGAGTTCCTAAAAGGTTTGGAACAGAACTTTGAACTCATGAGGTTATCTGATGCAGACCTATTACTTGTGGCATCTAGGTGTCTGATTGGTAGAGCGTTAGCCTAGTACAGTAAAATCAAATCACAGATAAACAGTTACAGTGATTTTGTAGGACATTTCCTTAGTCAATTCAGTGATGAACGGCTAAAGAGAATGAAACTTCGACGTCTGCAAAGTGTCAAATTTGTGAATAGAGAATACAAATCAATCGTAGACTTTGCTTGGAGTGTTGTAAAGACCTATAGGGATCTATACGATGATAGTGAGGAAGATGATTTGCTTGCAAATTTGTTAGAGGTACTTCATCTTTTGTTAGGACGTTACATGCGTTTGTTGAAACTCAATAGCGTTGAAGAACTAATAGAAAACTTGACATTGTGGGAGTTATCCGACGTTCATGATGTAGAACTCAATCTCGAATCTTCGTCGGAGCCTTCTAATATTGAGAAGCGCAAATTTACTGGCAATAACGAAAGTAGAACATTAGAAGTAAAGACAGTAGAAATAAATTGCAGGTTAGGAATGTTCAGACTATAGCTAATGCTGGAACGCAGATTTAGGAGTTGGAGGCTGTGCCAGTTAGATCAGATAGGATGGTGACTCCGAGTGGAGCTAGTGTAGGTACAGGTAATGGAAATAGGAATAGGAATCAGAATATGTTTAGAAGGTGGAATAGGGATAATGGTACTAATCATTATGATGCGAGATTCAGATCTAGAGGTAATAATGGCCAGAATAGGTACAATAGTGATAACAACAATTGTGAAAATAACACAGAAAACACGAACACTTACACTCGTCCTGATAATTGTAATAACATGAATAGATGCAACATGCCTAAGACAAACAACAACACAAACAACACTAGTAATCCGAATAATAATACTAACCAAAGATTTTATGACCACAACCGGAGGAAGGATACCGATCAGAGTTGCCGTCACACATACGGGCATTGTTCAGTCATCTATCCGGTACAGGAACATGCCCCAGTGCTGGTAGCGAATAGCACAACCGATATACCAGGTGTGTAAATATGAAACCGGAATTTGTGCATAGACGGCGTTAGCTGTCACTGTGGTTACCGTAAAACTGCGTCCTTGGCGCCATTTGCTTGTTTTAACTGCTGATAACGATTTGCAACTCAACCAGACAAGTTTCATGTCATAATGTAGTGTTTAATAGCGTTGAACATGGCGCAATTTGTACCTACAAACTACGATGTGAGGACAGCATTGATTTTTTGTTACCATTTGAAGAAAACTGCTGCAGAATCGCATCGCATGCTTGTCGAAGCTTACGGTGATCATGCTCTTGGTGAGTCATAGTGCTATGCGTGGTGTACAAAATTTAAAAGTGGCGATTTTGACGTGAGAAACGAAGAACGTGGAAGACCACTGAAAAAGTTTGCAGACAGCAAATTGCAAGCTTTGTTGGATGTGGATAACGGTCGAACGCAACAACAACTCGCGGATCAATTAAATATGACACGAGAAGAAGTTTCCATACGTTTAAAAGTCATGGGCAAGATTCAGAAGGTGGGAAAATGGGTTCCACATGCATTGACTGAACGACAGCAGGAAAACCGAAAAACCGCTTGCGAAATTCTGCTCGCCATGTACAAAAGGAAATCATTTCTCCATCGAATTGTGACTGATGACGAAAAGTGGATCTATTTCGAGAATCCTAAGCGTAAAAGATCATGGGTAACTCCAGGAGAACTGGCGACATCGACTGCAAGACCAAATCGCTATGGACGGAAGACAATGCTTTGTGTTTGGTGGGATCAGAAGGGAGTGATCTATTATGAACTGCTGAAACCTAGCTAAACCGTAAATACACAACGTTACCGACAACAAATGATAGATCTGTATCACTCTTTGCGTGAAAAACGACTATAATATGACCAAAGACAACATAAAGTGATTGTGCTTCACGATAATGCACCGTCCCACACAGCAAAACCGGTCAAGGAAACGATTGCGACGTTTGGCTGGGAAATCCTTCCGCATGCGGCTTACTCACCAGACTTGGCGCCTTCCAATTTTTACTTATTTGCATCCATGGGACACGCACTTGCTGACCAGCACTTCACATCTTACGAAAATGTACGAAAATGGCTTAATGACTTTTTTGCAGCACAAGAGGCACTTTTTTTTTTTTTTTTTTTTGTCTTGCATCCACACATTGCTGGAACGAAGGCAGAAATGTATCGCTAGCGATGGCCAATACTTTGAATAAAATAATTCTTAGCGTCGTCATCCAATCACTGTGTCTTTTCTGTATATAAATTCTTGTTTCATATTTACGCACCTGGTACGGTTTAGAGTCCAAACTCTGGGCCGTTTTCGGGAGTTCTATGCAGTGGACCTGGTGTTTCTAGAAAATTTCAGTACCCTTCGTCCCAGGCGTTAAACTTCGGGAGCAGTCCTTATCAGGGTTGTCAGCAGTCGTTTCATAGGTGTGGAAACATGTATCTTCAAAGAGATTTTCTCACACGGCCGCCTGCTAACAGATCATCTGGTGTCGCGTTGAGTCCTAGTAGCGAAATGAGTTCAGGTTGTGGCCATGGTGGGCCAGGACAGATGTGATTTCAGTAATCTCCAGGTTTTTAATTGTACCGAAGAAAGGAAAAAGGAATTGTAAGTAATGGAATTAAGATTCTTCCTGTTTCTCCATCCTCTCTTTTCCCTTCGGTCATGAAACCCTTGAGAGTTCGTTGATCTTCAAGAAAATAAATCCAATTCTTGACAATTTTTGGTGCATTATCTTCCTTTTCTTTTCTTGGTTGAGGGAAATTATGTAGCGATCCACGATCGATTGGTCGCAACATATCTCACCCTCTCCCCTTTTTTATGTCTTTTTCTTTTTTGTGAGTGTTTAGTCGGTGATATTTTTTATTTTTTAGCCGACTTCGGCTCACTTTAAAGTGTTTTATTGCTCCAGATGTCAAAGAAGACGAACCATTTCGGTTATCTATTCCATTGTCGTACGATTTTATTCATTATTGTTTCTTCATTTTAGTACTTAATTATTCTTTGCATATTTTATTGCCTTATTTTCTTCAAAAAATTCTTTCGTTTTAAATCTTCATAAATAAATTTAAAAATCTGACTGTTGATTTACTTCGCTGAGAAAGTTATTTAGGTGGTTAAGCCACACACCCTTCCTCTTTTGGTTCTGGTTTGATCCTCGTCTCTGATTGGCTGTTGCCGAGAGAGACAGTTCAGGTATGGCTTTTGAATTGCAAAAGCTGCACTGAAAAAGGCTGTCTTCAAAATTGCATATGAAGTAAATTTGTTATGCAGCCCAGTATTTTGAAGTTTATGTAAATCAAAAGCCCCCTCGTCTGATGAAATATATAAATATTTGGTAGCTGTCTTCTTCAACTTTAACAAGATGAAAGCTGAAAATTAATATTTTGCTGTTTGGTGTTTTTCATCTTCCATATTGATTGAAACTGGAAGCGGACGACGGGAAGCATATGGTGGTTTGTCAGTGTGTGAGGTGATTTTTGTGTTTATATGAGGTGTGCAGTGGTTCTTTTCTTCCGTTTATCTTAAATAATATCTGTGGTTCTAAGCGCCTTTTCTTCAGCGTGTGTGAAAGTGATTAGTGTACCTTCAGTATGTCAGTGGTGTGCTTTTCTAGTGGAAATATGAGTGAAGTGGAAATGTTCGCTTAATTTGGCAGGCATCGGGGGTCGGTTTACAATCAGGTATGTATGGTTAATATTCTTTAAATTTCTCGTTATCTCTCTGAAATCCAAGTCTGATTCACATTTGTTTAGGTAGCGAAATTACGGCACGTTAACATTAGTTCGAAAGCGTTGAATATTTTCACCTTTCACTATAGTTGATGCTACTTTTCAAATGCACGTTCTTTCCCCACCCCAGCACTTTGTTCGTTTTTCGGAAATTGGTGTGGTTTAAATTTCTCGATATCTCTACAGTATGTCAGCTGTGTTAAACGTAAAATTAATCGATTCGTAATGTTTTATTTCGATTACAAGTAAAGTTTAAAACTCCTTCGTTGCTTTGGCGAACCGTAAGCCAGTACGCTCACACAATTTTGTTCTGTAAATTTATACCTAACCCAACTGTAGTATATCATGACTATTATCAAATTGGAGGTTAGGTTGTGTTATGTTCAAGGATGAAATATACATAAGAAATTTGACAACGAATTCGGAATATAAAAGTTAAATCTCTGCCCGGGAGGTATACCGTATTTCCCCATGTATAAGACGCGCCTTGATTTTCGGACACAAAATTGAGAAAAAATGAAAATTATGGAACTTACGGTATATATAAAGTAGTTGAACCAAGCTTTATTCATTCTAAAAATCATACCCATCACTATAGAACCATTTTCGTACACACAGCAATTCCAAATGCCCTTTGTTCTTCAATACACGTCTTCAATTCTCTCTCTAAATTAGGCAATTTGGCTGAGTTGCCCCTCATGGTCTTGGTAGTTATAATTAATTGTTTCCGTATGAAGAAAATTTACTCTTCGGTGATTGTAGAAATTTCTGTTTAACCGAGCCAAAGTGTATAATGTCTAACCATATTTGGAAATTGAAAGTAACCTAGTCTTTTGGAAAATATGTGTGTGAAATCTTGTCTCTGCTCATAGAGCATTTCTGTAAACAATTAATTTACCATCTGATATGTGAAATTAACAGCATCTTTAAAACAAGTTTTGATGAGCTAAAAATTATCTTCAGAAACTTTTTTTTTTTTTTACAAAATTCAGCAATGAGTTTTTTGCATTTCGTTTGTTATTGTTAAGCAAGAATATATTATATTTTACCAGATATTCCTTGTGTTAAGGGTTTTATTAAAAAGTACGTAGTTTACTGTCACTGTGGTATAATGGTTCCCAACCTTTCGCTATTTCAGTCCTCGGAGTGTTATTTCATGTGTATACGAGAAAGTACTTATTGATATTAAGTTTTGATATTTTGATTCGATACTTCAGCAAACATTAGTGAATAGTCAAATCAGTTGAGCTTATCTAAATTTCGTGATTAATGTTTACTAGTGCGCGGCTGCGTTGAGCCTTGTACAATTTAGGGGCCTAGTTGCGTCAGGTCACTAAAATGGCGTTTTGTGTTCTGCTTTCCTGCGGGATGTCCTCGCCTGCGTCACAACCCCTCCCTCCTTTTTGGGGGCCTTTTTCTTCGTGTTCTAGCCTTCTGCTTTCTGCCAGCCTATTTGCGTTTTGGCACTTCTTTTCGGCCTTCTTCCATGCTTCGTGGTTCTAGACTAGTGTGTGTTCTGTCTTCGATGGTCCTAGGCAAGGCACCGATGGTTAGGTAGGTACCCGCCTTGTCATCAGGTCCGATAGCGGTTTTTTTGTGTGTGTGCCCTCTCCTGTGGCGTAATGTAGGTTTGTCTCCCAGGTAGGTTTTGCCACGTTATGTGTAGTTTTGTGTAAGCCCCCCTTTCGGAAACAGGGCGCCACTGGCCCTCTTGTTTGCTTTTGTGTCTACCTGCCTCTGAGGAGAAAGTCCGGACATTACAAGCAACTACAATTCAGATTCCTTGGGTAGCAATGCTTGCCGACATTGAATACATTGGATACCGACTCTCTTCATGCTGTTGCTCTTATCCGAACTTGAGGTAGGCCTGGCTGCTGGAAAGTTTCGGCTTGGCTGGTATAGGAACGAAATTTACCCCGGTGTATTTGTATTTTTATATACTATGAAGATAAATTTTCTGACGTAAGTACTTATAGTCAAATTTAATTACTATCCTTAATCTCTTTCTACTTCATTTCAACAAATGAGACTAGTCAAAGAAAAGATGGGAGAGGCACAGTTTATTCACATACAATATTTCCAACAGTTTAAGGAACAGTGTTCTCTTAGTTTTTTTAAAAAAAATATATTTCTTATTGTGAAGTTCAGGGTCATTTGCATAATTTCCTTTCTTTCTATTTCTATTTCATTTCATCTCATACATGGGGATGGTGACGAATATTGCATCACTATTTGTCTTCGGAATGAAACAATCAATTAAGTTCATCTTGAACTTTGTCCATGTAGCCAGCACAGTTTAGATGACAGAATAATTTAGCTTATAAATACTATACCATAGGACTGCTTACGGTTCCGAACCTTGGACCGGCCCTGAGGGGGACGCAGATTCGAGTCTTTCTGGAGGCAATCCTGCCTGAGCTTTTCCCAATTTCACAAGTCTAATATCAGGATTGTAGCTGAGCAAACGCCCTGACCTCTGCCTAACCCGTCTTTTTCCCCGTAAGAGTACTCGGAGAGTGACTTCTCTTTCACGTTTTTGATGCATTTGGCTTCAGAAACTAGCAAACTCCTAGAACTGTAAATTAAATTAAACCATATAAAAATAACTTGTGGTAATATTGTTTTGCAAAAGAAAGGATGTCTGTTTCTCAAAGATAATCTCCTACGGAATTTTGCATTTATGTATGGCCTTTGGGTAATTTTGGCTCAGGGCAGGATAGGGTAGAGGAAGGATGTGAGAAGGAAGCAGGACAGGGCCTAGTTTGAAGATGCCATCCTAGTATTAGCTTGGTGTGACTGAGGAAAACCCTAGCCAAACATCGGTCAGGATGGGCGGTATGTGGGATCGTATCCAGGATCTTCCGATTGCTAAGCGAACGCTCTACCGACTGAGTTACGACCTTTCATCTATTTGCAAATCAGCAAAGACACATGAAGTACTTATTCCTCTCCTGCTACAAGAGTTTTAATATTTATAATTTTTCTCGTCAATACTTTGCAGCACAGAAAAAAAATCCTATTAATTTTTAATTCGATCTAAGTGGATTTCCTGCTTGGTCGTCATTTTTGTTGGAAATGTGTCATGAGTCGCAGCAGGAACAAGAATAATCAGAGAGGAAAAATGAAAAGATAAATAAATATTGAGTTCAGTTGCAAGTTATGTCATATCCTGCTTTTGAGAGAATTTTGTTTTCAAGTTTTTAATTATTCGTTTATACTACAGTTTCTTTTTATTGTACTATTAATAACTTAACATGAGCAAATATACGACCCTGAGGTACATAGTATACATTGTTTCTTCCTCGCTTTAGTTTACTGACATTGTTCTTTCGCTATTGATGTCAGTTTGTTAATGTTAATTGCCATCCTTACGTACACTGCTGTACAAAATTGCCTCATATGTCAAAAGGTTTCACGCATAAACACATTCTGTATTATTACAACAGATATGAAATAAAGGAAGCTATTGTCTATTAATCTTCAATTCTAAACACCAGGTCAATACTCTAGCTATTGTTTCATCATCATTATTAGCCTGGAGAGATTGTCAATATGACATTTAGGAAATGTCATTAAGAAGTTTTATATAGTTGCCGTCGAACACAGACTAAATGATATTGCAATCTGAAGTTCCTGATTGTGTTGCGTCAAATTTACAGTTATTTAATTTTACATTGTTTTCTTCATGAAATATTTGTATAGACTACAAAATCGTAATGAGTCAAACCAGTATTTGCAAATTCCTGATTCTGTTAGGAAGAAAACGAAGGTAATGACTCTGACCTTCATTCAAAATACTAGACATGTATCCTTCACTTCTTCTTCTTTTTGTCCAAGGTGTGTCTGGGTATGAAAGGATATGAAAGGATTCATAATTATGTCTAATTTTACAGGGAAATCTTAATTTCGGGACGAGTCCGTACGCAAAGGACAAACATAGTGGATGTGACCCACATAGCAATTTTGACGTGGCTGAAAAGTGAATCATGACGAGCGTGACAACTTTATGTAAGCTTTGCAAATCAAACCAAAATGTTTAAACAAGATTGAATAAAACAGCCTACTTGACAAAAACCAATGTTGAAATAGCCTTGACGTGACAAGAAAAAAAAATAGACTTCTTAAAAAAATAGTTAAGAACGTTGATCTGGGCGGGAATGCAACCAATAACCACGAGCACACAGATACAATCTATAGCCACTACACTACGGAACCACATGCCTGAGCTCGCTTTCCAAGCGCTATTTATACTAACTTCATCAAATCGCAAGAGATGACTGTAGTGAAATTGTGGGAGCTAGCTCAGATTAGTATAGAGAAACAGTCTTGTCACAAGATGGGACTGCAGCGCACTGAGACCACAACGGCAGTGCAACGAAACAAAATTCAAATAAATTTCGAAGTTTAACAAACTGACAACAAAACATAGTTGCACGTCTTGCAATTAAGATCAAAATAAAACACTGAACTGCTGAACAAGACT
>JAGDQP010005705.1:0-29980 GCA_022664845.1 Lepisma saccharinum | reverse complement strand
TACTTCTAAGTACATTTAAATACATTTTACATCCTCAGGTATTACATATGCCTTAGCCATCTCATATTACCGCTTTACATTATCAATGAGAATATTTATATTCGCATTCTAACATTTTGACGTGTTTAAGAAATAGTACCATAACTTCTTTGCAGACATATTTCCATTGAAGAGGTAAAAGGTTAATTGCTTTAATCTACTTCGAACCACAATACAAAAAATCCCGCCATCTAACGTGCTCCGATTAAGCTTGCGATGTTCATCTTGCAGCATCGTAATACTTCAATAAACAACATAGTCTCAGTGCTTACTCAGACACGGTACAACTTGTTAATAGCGATTATATGAATGCACAACTACGATTTGTGTACATTAGATTAGTTTATAAATAATCAATTTACGTTAGTTTCTTGGTAATTAGGTTAGTCTTTGCATGGTTAGTTTGCGGTACAAAATTAGTAGGTTAGTTTGTATATTCATTCATACATATTACAAACTTCAGCTTCGCTAACTACAAAACATGGCTTCAGTTTAGCTGTTGCATTCAGGGGTTTGGCCTACCCATATCATAAATTATAAAGAACTAAAAAGGAAAGAACTAATTTACTAACAGTATCAACTTTTAGTTCAATAAACTAATTTCCGTTTACCTCTTTTTTCTGTGCGACTTTATGGAACCCGCCTGAGGAAATTATATTTTCTCGGGGCAAGGTTCATGAATATCAAGTTTAGCTTCACCCGCAAAGTTAGGGTCCATGCAAATAGGCATCTTCATTGGCTGGAACTTCTATGACGCCATCTTCACTACGCATCAACAGAACTACTACGAATCTACCGACTGAAGAGTCTCGCTGGAGTAAAAATTAATTTGGATTTTATTGTATACAACAACGTCTTATAAACCCATTACAGAATATATATATTATTTACTTATCCAATACAAAACCCATTACATGGCCTAAGGTTCTTGAGAAGATGTAAAAAAAATGAATTCAACCTAATTGTTTTAATAATTACCTTACCCGAAAGGTCTCTCGTATACACTCCTCGTTGGCACAGCGAACCCGTACTGGATAAAACAGATTTACGATTATAATTGTTTTCATGTTGTAAGTGCTTTTAATACAGAAATCCACCGGGAAAAAAAAATACTTTACAAAAGACAAAATTTGACCTGCCAAAAATAAAGTTTGTTTTCAATACAAACAATAAACTTTGGAGAACACGTCGCGTCGTGTTAATTGCTTTATTACACTGTACATTAGTTCTTCATAGAATAATTACACAGAAAATAAATGTTAACAAGAAGTTGGAATTGCGGGAAGTCTTATATTATGCAATATAGGCATACCGTTGTGGTTTTTCAGCCCACTATTTTTTTTTTATTTTTTTTTATTTTTTTTTTTATTTTTTTTTTGCGGAACATACTTTTTGGATAAACCCGAGCTACGACAAAGGAGCTTGTAGTATATACATAAATTTATAATAAACATATAACAGTCGTGTCTTTTCAAAGTTACGAACATATAGCGGTGTAGCTCAGTTAGTAGAGTGTTCGCTTTGCATCTGGAAGATCCCTCCATCGATACCAGTGGCCGACCATCCTAACAGGATTTTCCAAAGTTTTTATCAACAGTCACACCAGGAAAATCTAAACACCTTTAACTTAGGCTCTGGCCGACTTCGTCCCGACTTCTTTCTCCCACCTATCCCGTCCTAAGCCATAGATGCCTAAACAGCATAAATAAATGTTATAAAATAATTACCAAACAAATGATAAACATGAAGATGCAAGTAACACAAAAAATTGAAAGTTTTCTGCCAACTCTACATGTGGGCGTGATATTGTACTGAATTTTCCGTGCAACTGGGCCAACATGCATCGGAGGAGGAACTTGTTTGCAAAGAATAATTGATTTACAATCATGTAGAATGACTAAGGATCAGACGTCCTGGATTGCCCGGGACATTTACGGTTTTTAAGACATGATCCTTTTTTCAGGGTTCAGCCTAGAAACTAATTTGTTCCAGAGTTCTCCATAAGTTCCCGGAAGTTTTAAATTAGCGAGAGGAAGCAAAAATGTCATTTAAATGTAACAGATGCTATTGATAAAATCACGATTAGTTATGTTCAGTTTAGCACCACTATTCCTCCATGGAAAATCTCTTCTATGGATGTTTCTTAGCTTTTTTTCTTTACAGAAATCATTTAGAGGAAATTATATCTTCTACTTAAAAACATGTGAGTCGCCGTGGCTCAGACGGTAGCGCGTCTGACTACGAATCGGCCAGGACACTGGAGACTTTTCTCGCAGTGTTCCCATGCCTAGCGCTCTGAGGTGCACTCAATCTCCTATCAAATTGAGTACCGGAGTGTCCTTTGTACTCCTAGGCACCTTGGGAAGGTAAAGGCGGTCGAGCGTGGGACTGACCACCCCACCTCACTTCGTACCGTAGGTCAAGAAAATGTGGAGCGCTACCTCCACATCTCCCATGCGCTGTTCACAGCGCGTGCGTATCGCACAGGGGATAACTTTACCTTTACCTTACTTAAAAACATAATTAAGTGATAGTAAATTCTTGAAAGTTCGTTATTTGAAGATGCCGGCTATTACTTTCTCAGATTTGGTGTCCCGGACTGAGGTGCGGAAGTTAGAACTAAGGTTCAAGATGTAAAACAAAAAGAAATTATTAAAATAATATTTTTTGTCTCATAGGAATAACACGAAGTGCCGTTTGATTCCTATGCGATTAAAAATAACAAATAATAAAACAAAATACTATTTATGCTTCACACACTTGCTACATCCTCACGTTTGAATTTGGACCCCAGTCTCAATTAACCTCATAGTATAATGTGTCCGTCACCCTCATCAATTATTGCGTTTTCGATTTCTACTGGTAGAAAATTGTTTGGGTTTCATTTGTAACTAGGTTTCTGTTTCTTTCACAGCTTTTGGTTTCTCTTTCTGTTTTTGTTTTTTTCTTTTTTTTCTATTTTGTTTCGAGAAACAGAAACCTTTTAGATGCATTTTGGTTTCAGTTTCCGTTGTAATTTGCTTTTAGTTTCTTTCACAATTTTTTATTTCCGTTTCTGCAATCTTTTGGTCACTAATTTGGTTTCGAGAAACAGAAACCAACGTAAGTCGTTTTTTTGTTGTTTTTTTTTTAGCTGTATTTGATTTCAGTTTCTTTTCCATAATTTGGTTTCTGTTTCTGGAATAATGTTTGGTTTCTCATTCGGTTTCGGGACACAGAAACTAAAATAGTTCGGTTCCTTTTAGCTGAAGTTGGTTTCGGATTCTTTACCAGAATTTGTTTTCGGTTTCAGATGTAATTTGGTTTCGTTTTTTTTTTTTACAACTTTTGGTTTCTGTTTCTAGAATAGTGTTTGGTTTCTCATTCGGTTTCGGAACACAGAAACTAAAATAGTTCAGTTTCTTTTAGCTGACTTGGTTTTGGATTCTTTTCCAGAATTTGGTTTCGGTTTCATTGTAATTTGGTTTCGGTTTCTTTCACAACATTTGGTTTCTCTTTCTGGAATAGTGTTTGGTTTCTCATTCGGGTTCGGGACACAGAAACAAAAATAGTTCGGTTTCTTTTAGCTGACTTGGTTTCGGATTCTTTTCCAGAATTTGGTTTCGGTTTCTTTCACAACTTTTGGTTTCTGTTTCTGGAATAGTGTTTGGTTTCTCATTCGGGTTCGGGACACAGAAACTAAAATATCGGTTTCTTTTAGCTGACTTGGTTTCGGATTCTTTTCCAGAATTTGGTTTCGGTTTCAGTTGTAATTTGGTTTCGGATTCTTTTACAGTTTTTGGTTTCGGTTTGTGGAACATTTTGGTTTCGAGAAACAGAAACAGAATTAATTCGGTTTCTTTTAGCTGAATTTGGTTTCGCTTACCATCCCTGGTGTGAACTGGTGCCGATCTATACAGGACATTTTAAAATTACAAACTTCTGGAGGTGATTCTTCACATCAAAACAAGACGAAAGTTCCTCTCACAATTTTTCGAAATGTGCGTCATTTCGGAGCTATAGGGAGCCGAAAGCGTGGGAAATTGACCTTCGAGCTTCATATTTCAAACACCACGAACAGTAGAATTAATTGACATGGTACCTTCAAAGACTTTAAACCTGCTTTATTTGAAAATCCATATTTCAAAATTCCTCAATGTGCGCAAGGGATTCTAGAAAGGATGTAGGGGATGTCGAAATATTTCTGAAGTAGAGGTAGGTCGAAATGAACATGAATTAAACAACTTGCCCTGTGTGTAAAAATGAGATACGCCATCCCAAAATCCAAGCGGGGAATCATATTCAATCTCCTTGATAAAAAATAATAATAAAACTTTCGATGAAATTATGCAATTCTTACTCCTGCTTGTTATGCAACCACGCATTTTCCCTTAAATTCGTTGGTGTATGGAATCTACTTATTACGAATTATACCTACAAACGAATTATTGTTTCCTGGAGGAAAGCATTCATGCTCATTTCGACCCATCTTTACTTCAGAGAATTTCTGGGAATCTCCTAATTCTTTTGGGGAATCCCTTGCTCGTCCATTGCGGAATTTGGAAAAATGCATTTGTGGATAGTACAGATTTAAAGTCTTTGACGGTTCCGTGCCGCATTAGCTCTACTTGTCGTGGTATTAGAAATATTAAGCTCTAAAGTTATTTCCCCATGCTTTCGGTAGCCTGTAGCTCTGAAACTGTGGCCGTGTCCAAAAGTATACTTCCCAGGAAGTGACATCACAAGTTTGGTCCAAAAACGCCAAGTTCGCAAGTGCACGAGTACATACTTCGTACTGCAAGAAGATGCAGTCTTGTGCACTTTTAATGTCACACTGCACAAATAGAACAATTTGTACTGACTAGAACGACTACATTTGAAGGTAAAATAATGAAAGTTGGTAGCAATGTTATGTTCAGCAAAATTATTTATTGAACACAACAGGTTATGTACCTAGTTCTGGTGTTCGTTGTACATATGATACATTCTACAAGATACTGTATATATTCATATTTGATGCTTTGTGGTACCATTCTGTAAAAAAAGTTCATTAGTTCATATAACAATGAAATTCACTTGTATTTACATTAAATATATATGTCCAACTCTGGATATGCTTTAAGAATACAATTATATAATGAGCACATTCTCCTAATAGGCGATATATTTAATACATTGGTCCTTTGGGGTGGGAGGTCGAAGACTGCATTACGAGGTCAAGTAACTCTTTGCGGAACGTGCAACCTTATTTCGGATAATAACTTTTCTGAATGAATTTTACTATGTACTAGTTTGTGTAGAAAAGATAGTAGAAAATTAACTCTTCTATTTTCCAGAGATTGGAACGAGTACTTGTTTACTGGGTCCAAGTAGTTTTCGAATTTAGGATATATTCCTATTTCTTTGTATGTTAAAAAGCAAACAAGTTTAGCTTGTATAATTTCGATTTCCCGTGTGTTCTTTTTTGTATTAGGATGCCCTACTACTGCAGCATATTCTAACTTCGATCGAACATACGCGGTATATAAAGTTTATAAAACATCAATATTCGAGAAGTCACTTCCTTGTCTCATTACGAACCCAAGATTCCTAAAAGCGTCACCAATAAAACGCTTAATGTGTATATCAAATGAGAGGTTGGACTTTACGGTCACACCAAGATCGGTGATAGAATCTACTCTGACCAGCAGTGGTGTTTCATTGATACTGTATTCAAATTCCAAATAGTTCCTTTTTCTAGTATAAGTCATTACACTACATTTTGAAATGTTTAATAACAACATGTTTGTTTTGCACCAGTTGGAGACTGCATTGATGTCATTATGTAAGGAGAAAGCATCTAATTCAGAGGAAATGCTACAATAGATTTTTAAATCATCTGCGAACAATAGCTTGTTGGAGGATGTTATTACACCGGGCAAGTAATTTACAAATAACAAAACAAGAGAGGTCCTAGGTTCAATCCCTGCGGCACCCCAGAATTTACAACAAATTCCTCGGATGTAATATTTTTATAACGCACGCGGTTTTTACGGTGGTACACTTCGTATCAAAAAAAAACTGCAACAGCGTGCAGCTAGACAACCCAAATGGCACCTTCTTATCCCATAATCGTGTCTGGTAAACAGACCCCCTCTTTCTCCTTCTCTCTTCTCGCCCATACTAAAATCAGCAAAAATCATAAGCATTTTTTTTTAAATAGACATGTATTAGTATCGATAAAATGAAAGAATAAAAGCGAGACGAAACAATATACGTAAGTTGATGGAGGGAGAAATTTAAACACACACAATGAAACATTGAAACTGATGCATGTCTTTAGGCAGAGCAAGAGAAATGAGAGAGAGAGACAGAGAAAAGGGGAGAGAGAGAAGAAAAACAAGAAGAAGAGGGAGTACAGATAAAAGTATGGAATTTAAACGTAGTAAAAAAGAATCTAACATTATAAATTATAGTGCCCACAGTGCTCACAGCAAGATAGAAGTGACTTCTGGATTTTATATTTTTTCAGGGATATTCGAATATATGAAGGATGCTTGAAAATTCATTTATTCGCTTTCAAAATGGAGACCAAGATTGATGGTCAGATTAAATACTCATCATTTCCAGTGGAACTCCAGAGGTTTGAGACACATCTAGGATAATGTCTAAAGTGTAACACACATGTTTCGTTTGCGCGTGGTTCGGTTGCAAATTCGGTTGGGCTCTTTTGGAACGTACTGGTTCGCAATACATTGTAATCAGGGATTCCGCCAGGATTTTCAGTTTGGGGGGTGTAAAGTAAAAATTGGAAGGGTGCAGGAAGTTTTACAATGTTTCTGTCAACTTTTGACTGCGAAAAAGTTAAAGTTGGGAGTAGTCTCGAGGATTTGGGGCTGACACCTCCCACAGGGGCCGTGGTCTGGCGGAATCACTGATTGTAACAAACCCAGGAGATACCGTAGGTCATACCTTCATCCCAGACTACTAATGTAAATTGAACATACAAAGAAAATGAGTGGATGATAATTTTTCTGCTTAATTTCTATCAGAAATAGCCAAGATTACATATGCAAACTGTGTCACAATGAAAAGTTACAAATGTTCAAAAGCAAAATTCGTATGTTCCTGTGGGCATAGCAGACATTACATGTTGCACATTTCAAACGTGAAAAAATGAACACATTGAATGGTATGTTGATAAATTATAGGATGGAAATGAATTTTGTGCCAAATTAATATAAAAATTATTATTCTCTTGAATCAGCGCAAAAAGGGGGTCATTATCTACTCATATCTTAAAATGTATCTGTTCCGAACATGCCACTCTATATTCCACCTATTGCGAATATAACGTTTTAATAATTACAACACTAATGAGCTAGTGTATATAACAATTTGCACAGATGGAGTGAACACGGCAGAGCTGAAACGGATCACCGGTTGTCAGGGGATGCTGGTCAGGTTGTGGACTTTGTCATCAGTATTAAGATTCGAACGCATTCTGACGCGGTGTTTCGATGTACTGATAACCCGTAGGATGAAGGAGAGATTTTAATTATTTCATAGCGTTTGAACAGTGTTTCTGACAAGTGTGACCAGGATCGGAGATGTTACCCCAAGAACACGAAAAATACGACGTCGAAATTCCCAGTTAAATAGATTATCAAGACTGGGTAAATCGGGTTTCCAGGTCACTTATGTTTTGGCTGGCCATATCACCTTGTCATCGAAAGTGGCCCGGATTTGGGTGTGGAACACGCACAAAAAGATAGAGTGTGTGTGTCAAGTGAGAGAAAAAATAAATAGATGGAGAGAAGAAGAAGAGAAAGAAGCAGCGAAGATACGATAACAATACATCAAGAGAGGAAGAGTGAAAAACATGAAAACTACATTATCATTATGCTAAACAACACACATACTGTTTACTCGGATTCTGACAAGTGATGCTTCGTAAGTTCTCCACATCCCGGAGATAAATCTCTGAATACTTCAGTGTATGCGAAAAAGAAACTGATTGGTGGGGAATCGAACCCAGGTTTTCAAATTAGAAGTCCAGCATGGTAGCGATACTCCACAGCTGCCTCTACACTAAATGTGCTTAACAATGCTATAATGTTTCTTTCTAAGAATAATAACATGAAAATTGGATACTTCTGATCCATGACGTATGCTTGACTGTCTTGGTAACGCCCTGAGACTGGATTTGGACTTTTTCAACCAACATTCGTAAATCGTCTTCCGTTGGAATAGAATTTTCCAACTATGAAAAATTTTGTTATGCACATGCACACGTGTAGTGCACATGGAAACTTTCAATTACTTGTAATTAGATTCTTTGATAGATGTGTTTTGTTTGTATATTCCAGAATACTTCTCATACGTATAGCAGATATAGTAATAAAAGATAATATGGAGAAAAGACATTCCTATCGATAATAGTAAAACAGAAACATACTCAGTACGTAAAAATTAACTGGTAACTGAAATGAGTAAAAACATTTTCATTGCATTTACCCTAGTGTAGTGGTTAGTTAGCTTCCTACGCAGAAAGTTATGAGTTCGAATCCCCGCATTTCTCTTTACTTTCTTTTCTAAGCGAACAGATTTAGAAAATCACCTTTGTTCTTCACCCATAACTAACCATTCTATTTGTAATTGGAATGAAATATATTTTTAGTTCATAAATTAACAGCTTTAAACTCGATAATGTTATTCATAATGTTTCGAAGTCCTTAGGAAAATTCAAATTTGTCTTAGTGACTTCTATATTACGGTCAATCATGTATTACTTTTCTATTTATGAAACATCAAGTGAAGGCAGCAGAAAAAACAACGATAATACACAGTAACCCAACCTAACCCGTAAATTGAATAACATGCAAACGCATTTTGCAACGAGAAGAAGAAGCACACAACTCGTTCTTTCCTTCGCGTCTCTCAAATCAATTTTGACAATTTCTTACGAACTTTACTTAAATTTAAAAAAAAAATTAAAGAATTTTGCAAGTGTTAGAACTAAATAAATTTGTAACAGTAATATTTGCATTTTAAGTTCCTAATAACAATCCAGAAAATGAGTTAGAAATTGATGTTAAATTTAAGCAAGAAATCTTTGATATAACTTGAGCGATGGGAAACAAATTACACGTAAACGTAGAGACAAAACTCCTTATGCACTGTTCATTTACGCGTTGTGTCTGTTCCATTTATATAGAAGTTACATTCTTGAATGACATTGTTATAAATGAATTCATGAAAGTCGAGTATTTTTAATATTGCGTACTAAACACACAAGTTGATATAAGTGGTTTGGAGTCAGCGATTCCGCCATGATTTTCTGTTTGTGTGGGGGCATAAAGTAAAATTTAGGAGAGTGTAAATGGAGTTTTGCACGGTTCCTACTGATTTCTGGCCGAGGGGAGTCTGGCGGAATCAGTGTGTGGAGTCTACGTTAAACTGTAGGTCCCGACCTTGCGATGTCCTCTCTATCCGATTGAAGACAATGACAACAGCCATCAGTTTACCCTGCCCAGGAACTTTCGGGTCAGCACCTGCCCTCGGCCAAAACACACTTAATTATCTTTATGGTAAATTCGCCGCCCTTAACTTTTTTCTTTTAGCTCACAGCTTATATATATTATTCAGAGCCATATTTAATTCAGTACTGGATGAGGCCTCTCCCGTAGGAGAGTTTGTCTGCTGCTTCCACGCTGACCAGACGTGTTGGGAGATGAGAACCGAAGCTATCAACTGTGATGGCCACTGTCTTTTATTCACAACACTCCCCAATTGCATCACGATGCTGGATGGGCCCGTTCCAGACCCTCTTGCTTTGGAAAAAGTCCCTTGTCGGAGCCGGGAATCGAACCTGGGACCCCACGATCAGCAGTCGGAATGTGTGTATGTGAGTGTGGAAAAATAAGTGTGAGAAAGAATTTTAAAGTATATACTTTCTTTTTAAAACTGCTGTCCAGTAATCGATTTATGCAATTTATCGAGAGGGGAAAGAAAATATTGCAAAAGCGTTAGTATGCCGTATTTGACACCTTTGGCTAGGGGCAGTTGTCGGAATGCAGAGCTAAGGATGATATTTCCGAACTTCGTATTTACAGTGCATGCGTTACGTAAGAAGCCCGGTCACGTGTCTTTTTTTTGTTATGTTCTACCACTTTAAAAATCTAAAAAAATCATGGTTATAGAACCACTAAAAATACATAACATATATTTTTTCGAGCCAACTGTTATCTTCTTTTTTTAAATTCAAATTTCAAATTTTCTAAACTCTCTACAAATTTGAATTTTGCGCCATCATAAATGAAACAATTACCATCTTATAGAGCTTTAAAAAATCTACCATTTAAAATAAGATGGTCATCCTAGGTGCAAATCCGACCGAGATATCGCTAAACTACCAAAAACATACTTTAATTTAATTTGAGGTTATGTTACCATCTATTGAGCTGAAATTTGGTGGATAGTCATAATTTTTTGCGCTGAATGTGGTAGTATTTTTTTTATCACGATTTCTTCCATGGCACTTTTCACCATCTTATCCTGCTACTCCCTGTTACGTTTAACTTGTCGTATTGCATGAAGTGTATTTTTGCTAATGACAATTTTTGGTCATGTTAGCTTCGTTCAGGCTGGTTTACGTTAAATGAACGACAAAATAAAAATCAAATAATGATCGTATCTTAATGTGACAATATTTACTCTAAACTGGATTTATTCTTAAAACTGCCATAATACATTCATTTTATAATTCGACATGACAAAAAGGGCATGCATACACATGTGTTTATTTAACACACAATACATACACACAAAAGGTAACACGTATATTCAATGTTATATTTTCTTCGCATTTGAACTTAGTAATTAATAGCAACCGCCTTTCGTTGGCAGGATGGGGTAGAGGAATCGCGCGGGACTTTTAGGTACGTAAGCAAACCAACATAGGTTCAAATCCTGTTCAAGTCGAAGATTTTTTTTTACAAAGCGATCGTGAATAATCTAATCATCACTTCTCATACAAAACGGAGAATATTTCCGACTGTGGAATAAAGCACTTGAGTCACTATAGAGAGGAAGACGATTTATGAATGTTGATTGGAAATGTCCACATCAAGTCTCCGGAGGTAAGAACTCGTCATTGATCAGAAGACTCCACTTTTCATGTTATTATTCTTAAAAAAAACACTATTGCATTTGTTAAGCACGTTTTGGATAGAGTCACCTGTGGAGTATCGTTAGCGTCCTAGACTTCTAATTTGGTTCGATTCCCCACCAGCCATTTTGTTTTTCGCATACACTGAAGTATTCAAAGATATATTTATCTCCGGGTTGTGGAGAACTTACGAGGCATCACTGGTCAGAATCCGAGCAAACAGTATGTGTGCAATTTAGCATAATGATAATGTAGTTTTCATGTTTTTCATTGGTCTTTCTCTCTTCCTCTCTTGCTTGATGTATTGTTATCGTGTCTTCGTTGCGTCTTTCTTTTCTTCTTCTCTCTATCTATTTATCTTTATTTTTCTCTTACTTTACACACACTCTCTCTTTTTGTGCGTGTTCCACAGCCAATTCCGTGTCACTTTCAATGACCCTGTGATAGGGCCTGCCCAGACATAAGTGACCCGGTCTGGAAAATCTATTTAACTGGGAATTTCGACGTCGTATTTTTCGTGTTCTCGGGGTAACATCTCCGGTCCTGGTCAACCCTGAAAGAAACACTGTTCAAACGCAAAGAAATAATTAAAACATCTCCTTCATCCTACAGGTTATCAGATATAAATTGAATCAGCGGGTCAGCATGGGTTCGAATCTTACACCCGACGACACACTACAAAACTTGACCAGCATCTCTCGACAGCCGGTGACCCGTTTCAGCTCTGCCGTGTTCATTACATCTGTGCGAATTGTTATAAACATTAATCATTAGTGTTGTAATTATTAGAACGTTATATTTGCAATAGGTGGAATCTAGAGTGGCATGTTCGGAACAGATACATTTTAACACATGAGTAGAAAATGGACCCTTTCTTCGCTATTTCGAGAGAATTCTTTTATATTAGTTTGGCACCAAATTCGTTTCCATCCTCTAATTTATAAGCGTACTATTACACATGTTTCTTTTTTTACGTTTGCAATGTGGAACATGTAAGGTTTACTATGCTTATAGGAACATGCTAATTTTGCTTTTGAACATTTGTAACTTTTCATTTTGATACAGTTTGCATATATAATCTTGGCTCTTTCTGATAGAAATTAAGCAGAAAAATTATCATTCATTCATTTCTTTATGTTCAATTTGCATTAGTAATAGAAGGTATGGCCTATGGTATGTATTGGGTTTGTTACAATCAGTGATTCCGCCATACTCCGGCCCCTGTGGGGGGTGACAGCCCCAAATCATCGAGACTACCCTCCAACTTTAACTTTTTTGCGGACAAAATTTGATAGAAACCGTGAAAAACTCTACGTCCACCCTCCCAAGTTTGACTTTACCACCCAAATCTAAAAATCCTGGCAGAATCCCTGATTACAAAGTGTTCCGAACCAGTATGTTTAATAAGCCTAAACGAATTTGCAAACTAACCCCGCGCAAACAAACCGCATATGTTTTGACACATCCTAGATGTGTCTCAAAACTCTGGAGTTTCACTGGAAATCATGAGTATTTAATCTGACCACAAAGTTTGGTTTCCATTTTGAAAGTGACTTAATGAATTTTCAAGCACCCTTTCTATATTCCAATAACCTTGAAATAATATGAAATCCAGAAGTCACTTCTATCTTGCTGTTAGATTTGATTTATGGGAACTGAACTTAATCTTTTTTACTACGTTTAAATTCCATATTTTTATCTGTACTTCTTCTTATTCTTCATCTCTCTCCCCCTTTTTTCTCTCTCTCTGATTTCTCTACCTCTCTCTAACACACATCTATCGGTTTCAATGTTTCATTCTATGTGTTTAAATGTCTCCCTCGATGAACTTATGTATGTCGTCTCGCTTTTATTCTTTCATTTTATCGATACTAATCCATGTCTATTTTGAAAAAAAAACACGTGCTTATGATGTTTGCTGATTTTAGTATGGGCGAGAGGAAGGAAGGAGAAAGAGGGGGTCTGATTGCCATCCATGATTATGGGATAAGAAGGTGCCATTTGGGTTGCCTAGCTGCATGGCGTTCGCTGTCGCAATGTTTTTTGTGCGAAGTGTACAAATAAGACGCTATCAACTGGCGAAGGTTCGATGAGAAGTTGAAAGACACAAGCTTGCTGAGAAGGATGTCATGATTAATAACATCGAAGGCTTTAGAAAAATCTGTGTAAATTACGTCAACTTGACCTTTATTGTCTATTTGAGTAGCCAAAAAATGTGTGAATTCAACAAGATTAGTTACAGTCGATTTGTTTGGTAAAAGAAGCCATGTTGGAAGGGAGAAATTACTGAACGAACATGTTAATATATTTGTTCTTGTATAATAATTTCGAACACTTTGGCTGGTGCAGATATTATAGCTATTGGACGATAATTTTTAATATCGTTACTCATACCGCCTTATTTGGGAATGGGACAGATATCAGCAAGTTTCCATTTAGTAGTGAATTCGAAGGTAGCTAGTGACTTATTGAAAATTACTTGTAGTGGATATTTCAGTATATCCGAACAACCTTTGATAATATAGAGTGGCACTTAATCAGGTCCATGAGATGTCCGTGGTTTCATTTTTAATGGCTTTTTCTACGTCTTGCAGTTCAACGTGTTCAAGGGATAATTGATCTAAGAGTTCAGAACTACTTTATTGTGCAAGAGTATTAAGGTTATATTTTGACACATTGTGTGTCACCTGGAAGTTCTTCATGAATGCTTTTGCGATAGCTTTTTCATCCTTTAAAAGTTGACCCTCGTAATTTAGTATATTGCATTCGGATTTACGTCCTTTATTTTTTATATATGTCCAGAAGCTTTTTGGATCGGTTAAAATTTTATTTTCGCAGTTATGCAAATATGTTTTATAAGCGGAGGTTATCTCTCTTTTGGTGAGAGCACGTATTTCCTTAAATTTATCATAATGATATGTAGGATCCCCAGTTGATTGTTTCCATTTTCTACGGTGGTATGCCTTTCTCCTGATCAGTTTAATTATGTAATTTGAAAACCAGACAGGATAATTTGATTTCGATCTCTTTCGCGGTACACAGTTATCAAAAATACCATATAATATATTATAGTATGAATCAACAGCTTCATCAACAGTCGAGCTATTGGATACGCTTTCCCAATTAGCTGATTCAATAAAGCGATATAATTGTTCATAATTGGCTTTGGAGAAGTTGTAATCCATTGATTGTGACTTTGTTGCATTTTTTATTTGCTTGGTGTACAGGAGCGAATAAAATTACATTACCGTGAGCGAATTATGTTGGGAGCTGCTGCTTAATAGCGGAAGGTGTTACTACCAGTAATGTATCCAAAGCTGTAATGCGTATTTTATACCCTTATAGAATAGTATACTTTTTATTAGTGTGTTAAATCTGGGAGATAGATTTACCTCGTGTCTAATTCAAGCTTTAATTGGTGATTGTAATTTTAGATTGTTCTAGATCACGAAGATTGTCTTAATGGCATAATATGAAATCAAAATGAGTTAGTACAAGGACAAATTAAAATCTGAGTGAGGGCATGATATGAAATGATAAATTAGTTAGTAGGTCTACATAGTAAGAAAACTCAATATAGGTCCAGCTTTTTAAAATATCGTGATTACAACTTGTGCATGAAGTTCACAAATTTTCAGTAACCTAACGCAACATATCACATTAAGTCTCCATATAAGTTACTTCTGTTACATAGTGATGAATGTGTTTTGAATGTTGTTTCTTTCCTTACTTTGGATACGTAGAATACAGAATGTGATTGAAAGTCAAGAAGTAATCTCAGTGCGACACATGCCTATACGCATTGTGTCCTTGTACTCACGTCATTCCTTGATTTTACTTCACATTCTACATTTTACACATCCGAAATTAGGAAAGTAACAACGTTCGAAGCATATTCAACGCAATATAACATAAGTAGCTAATATAAAGCATTACTCACATTAAGATTCAATTAAGCTAGATTCCGTGTAGAAATTCTCTATAGAGGATGACGTCCTATACTAAAATATTGTGCAAGGGTATAAATAGACAAAAATAGCTTACCGGTGAAACATATTATTCCTGACAGCTGATATTTCTTTGCTTTTAACAGCATAACAGCAGTCATTTTAATGCAATTTGATTCGCTCCTCAACGACGAGTCACCACGTTAATGGAAAGTGACTACAACACCAAAATGATTCTCTTATCCCTTGAAGAAAATAAATACAACATTCGTTCCAATGGTAGTTTCTTGCAAGGAGACGGGAAAATGTATTAGAATTTTGTAAATAAAAAATATATTTGTTTTACCCAGTTCCTGAAAAATAATTGAGCTAAACTTGTACGGAAAATTGGAAGTTCTCATATCGAAGTCACACAGAAGAAAGCCATTACATTTTTTGCACGTACATAATATTTGAACACAAGTTTTGGTATTTATAATTTTCACAAGAATTTATAGAAAACAGCTTATTGTTTATCAACTTGTTCTTTGCAATTATTTCAATCAATGTTCAAAATTCTAACTAGGCTTACTTCTGAATTCAAATATAATGTACACGTTATGTAAAGAATATAGTGGTGGTCCTAAATGTGTATTGTGTACGCAATTTCTAGTTTGACGTAGCAAGTATTGATATAAAGTGGCATTTATCAACATAATGCCACTTCAAACACTTTCAAGTTTAACATCCTTCCGTGAGGACTGAAAATGCAAGAAAAGCATCAATGGGCATGGCATACCCACATGATAAGTTAATACAACGTTAATTAATAATATGATTTTTTAAGAGGAACACACTTTTTGTCATTATAATGACATTTCTTCTTTAACGAACATTTAAAGGACATGTTATAATTATCAGTGCTGTTTGTAAAGAAACATTAATAATTTAGTCCTGCATGAATATCCAGACTAATATTTTCTAATTTTATCCGCAATTGGTGCTGCGGTCAAGTATGCATCAAAAGTCCAGTTAACGAAACGGACTGGAAGTATGCACTAATAAGTACGCACTTCGAGTATTTAAACTCGAAGTGCATACTTGTTCTTTTGGACACGGCCTACGTACATTTGGAAAATTTGTCAGAAAAACTTTCGTCTCGTTTCGATGTGAAGAATCACCTCCAGAAATTTGTCGGTGTAATTTTAAAACACTGTATAGGCACTGACATTTTTCCACGTGGCTACGGAGATGAACTTTTATTTTTTTATTATTTATTCGTTACTGATTTTTTTACTATACTGTATTTAGTATATTTACAATATTGTAATATTTGTACATAATCAGTAATAATCAATAATGGACAAACAACGCTAAAACACTTACGCTAATACATAGCACACGGAATTGAGCAAAAGATAAATAATTGAATATCCCGCTTAGCACCTGTTGTCCACTGGTTATGATTCCTGCCCTCCAGACGGCGGGTCAACACGGGGAGACACACAGGTTTCAGTCCTGCTGCCGGCTTTATTGGCTGAGGATTTTCAGAGCTTTCCTTTGTTACACCATGTAAATATTGGAATGGTTCACTGATGAATACCCTAACCACTAGTTTTCCCATTCTTAGCCCAGGAAGAGCATTCGCCAAAGAACATCATTCTTCCGACATATGCGACGGGTTTCGGTAACATAAATGTATGCAACCAACCGAAGGTAAATAACATTATCCTTGCTTGGATTAATTCACGTCTTTATTGTTGTATGGCATTCTATTAATTTCGTTATAGGTTCGTCTTTATCACCTCGATCACTCAAGAGGACTATTCCACTGAGAAGTCTTGTTTGTATCATTCCCATTATAAAATGCGAAACGAATATGTATGAAATCGGGATTCTTTGTATCTCCCCGTCATCTTTTCTCTATCTGATGGTATGCTTTTAGATCTCCTGTTTTTTTTTTTTTTTTTTTTTTTTTTTTTTTTTTTTCAAGTTGATCAACCCATAGGTTTTGCATTCGAATCCATACTGCAGAACAGATGTTTGTAGATTTTAAAAGCATAGCAGTCATGTAATGAGGATGAGTCGAAATCATAGTTACATAAAATGGTTCAAACGAATTGAAGTTCATGAAAGTTTCTTCAGTTTTATCCCTTATCTATTCACGATATCACTGGTGAAATTTACCTCTGCTTAGATATTCGGCATTACGTTAAAATGTGGAAGTGTACTTGTACTGTCGAATGCACTCGTATAACGTTTGGTTTGAGAAACTATTCCTTTCAAATTCCTCTCTATTCAAATTATACATATCTGTCGCAAAATGTTTCACACAAGCAAATAACACGGGCTGTATCGTAAATTGAAGAGCTTGTTTCCAAAACAAGTCCTGTCCACGGGGACGCTTAGATTTTAAAATCTTTTAAAAACTGGAATACCGTTCATCCGAATCCTATTAATCCTAATTTCCGGTTTATGTGCATTGTAAAACATGTAAAGTACAACCATGTACTGTATTGAACAAACATGTAAGTACATAAACAGTACTGTAGTTATCTCCAGAAGTGTTTTAAAACAATAGTTGTCAGCTGTAGCAAACTCACAGACTTCTTTATTAATTGAAATGACGTATAGTACACCTAATTGAAATTAATTAAAGTACGCTTTTTAGTTTCTACTCTAAATATTGTTGGAAAAGTACGTTAAAATGTGCAATAAGTAAAATAAATGTGTTTACGGACATCCAGGTGGGTTCAGCCCCGTTTAAATTGAATTCAATTCAATTTCAAGGTCTTTAGGCAGCTTTGGCTCAGGTCTAATTGATGATGATGGAATATTTTTTGGAATGAAGAAAGTGGGAGGAAACGAGAGAACCCTTGGAAAATTCCCACACACGATGTTTGTCCACCACAAAGCCCACATGGCGAGAGTCAGTATCGAACCGGGGAACCCACGCACCAGAGATGAGCGTCCTACTATTGAACCACCTATACTGACCCTCGGTCTCGTTCGAGTCATTTAAACTCGGTTAGTGTATATTCACTACAACGTCTGTATTTAGTATTTGAAATGAAAAGAGAAATGCGTAAAGATTACGAACCACCTACAATAAGAACAAAGTACAGATCAAAAGTACAAAATTATCACTTCTTTTCATGATCACTTGAAAACTTTATAAAATAGACAAACTCTTTCTGGAAACAATCTCTTCAATTGCTTTGACCCAATATTCTCGAAAACTAAATTAAATAACTTTCTAAATAAAATTAAATAACTTAGATATACGTAATTAGTTTCTTCTCCTTCAACTTTAACATCCTTCTCGCAATTTCAGCGGCAGAAATAAAGGACACTGCAGAAGATAATAGTGGCACTGAGAATGAATACACTCCAGCCCTTCCCGAGAACTTACCTCACGTAACATTCAAGTTTGAGAGACTTTCAGACGAAGAGATGGTGAGGCGATCTCGGGAATTCTACAACCTAATGGAGAAGAGGAGGACAATACGATTCTTTAGCACAGAACCTGTTCCCATCGAGGTCATTGAGAATATCATCTTGGCAGCAGGTAAGAATAAGATCATCTATTTACTTTTATAGGATGAGATAAGAAAATTGTACGTTAGATCGTAAACGACTATTTGCAAAGTTTCCGAGAAGCTATATACACAGAAATTGCATTATTATCATTCTTGAAGAAAGTTGAACTGTACTTTTACAGCAATTTACAAAATAAATGCTATCGCTTGGAGTCCATAGCACTACGAAGAAAATTAACGTTAGTTTACTAAACTACAGTATAACTTCACTCAGAAGGCTGTGAACAAAATCTTGATCTCAGTTTTTAAGAGGTAATTTCAGAATTTTTAAACTTTGTATTCATTCAGAGTATATCTTTTTTCTGTATTATATTATTATTATTATTATTATTATTTCAATTTTGTGAAAATAATTGTATCCGACTTTAAATTTCTGTAAGTGTATAGGTGAGTTTAACTTTATTTGTGAATAATTTTCCTTTATTTAAGTACTTTAAAAGCATAAAAAATTTATTCTTGAATTAAAGCTAATTTAGGATTTTACGATATGTTATATTCTTGTTGTTTAAGACATACCGAACCAAATGAAATTTTTGTTTACTTGTTGATGGAATCTTTACATAATTCAATCCAAGCAGAATAAAAACAAAAATAATTTTTAAGTTCTTTACGTTCTAACTGCTAGGTGACAGTATTTTATAACTATCAAATTTTGGAAAATGTATGTTTCCACTGCTAGAAACCTATGTTGATCATCTGGTGTGATCGATCTTAGATATAGATTTTTTTTTAACAAGGAAACGGAAATCTTAAAGCCACGTTGCCAAATAGTCTTTTGTATTAGCAGAAGCACATAACCTTGAGATAAAAACACACTCTGGATAACTAACTAACTCACACGGGACTTGCAAGATCATCACCGCACTAACAATGGTTCGCCATTGGATTCTATCCTGGCCAAGATCAAGCCAGTTTTCATCATAAAAACCTAACTTCTCGAAGATCCATTCTAATATTGTCATCCCAACGACATCTCGGTCTTCTCAACGCCCTCTTTCCCTCTGGCTTACCAACCACGATGGAACATATTCTTCGTTTTACCATCATTCCAGCTACTTGGCCTACCCATTTCAGCCGTCGTGATTTCATTATTTTTATAACATTGGGTGAAACATTCAGTCCGTAAAGCTTTTCAATATACAGTCTCCGCCATTGTCCGATCATCTCGTCCCGTTTCGGTCCGTACATTTTTCTCAAAACCTTATTTTCAAAAATACTCTTTTATGTTCAACTGTCAAGGTCGTACCCCAACTTTCACAACCGTGAAGCATTATCGTAAAAATAACCATTTTGTATATTTTTAATTTCCTTGATACTAATAGCAAAGTTAGAAGTTTCTTGACTGAACAGAAATATGCATTGCCCAATGCTGAGCGTCTGTTTATTTTTTCCGTTACCTCTGTTTTGCTTGTTATATATGCTCCTAAGTATTTAAATCTGTTTACTTTATGATCTTATTCTTAATTACTATGTCTCTATTTCCTTCATCCTCTGTGTTGCGGCTTGTTATTATATATTTTATTTTCTCTGCATTCACATACAAACCTATCACATCGTATCTATTAAACATCGGTACAACTTTGTAGTGCAATTATGTCTTCCCTATTATCCGCGTATACGAACAGTTCAAACCGTTAATATCAGTCAGTTTTTGTCCTCTCTTATTTTTGGAATCGGATATTCTCATGTAAAATGAATAGTAGTTATTACAAATGCGTATTCTGTTATGGAGTCACTGAATCACATACTTACTAGCTGAAGAAATTCTTTTTAGAGGAGGAGTGGGGGGGTTCAAAAAGTACGAGGATATTGTATAGTTTTTTTTCCCCTTTTCATACAATCATATTCTTTCGTGAAATCAAGGAACTGGTGAACTGCCCCATTGTATTCCCATTTCTTCCCATTTGTCTCAAGGCGAAAATCTGGTCCAACGTAGATCTGTTTCTTATAAATCCACATCCGTGATCTCCAATTTTATTTCATCTATGTATACGTGCCAGTGGGGCATTACTCAATACTTTGTAATGCTATTGGCGGTTTTACAAAGTTAGTTTTGTGGGTGTAAATTGGCGTATTTGTAAAAAAAAAAATAATAATGTGGAAATAAATCAAGAAATGAAACGGCAGTTTCCCAAGAAGCCCTTTATGAAATCTGAAATGTATTGAGTTAAAAGCATAAAAATATACAGCAAATATATGAAAATAGAGTAGCAAAAGATATCAAGACTGAAGTCCAGGGGAAAAGGGACCAGAGCCTTTGCTTGCCGACACCCTTGCTGATATATCGTAATAGTCTGCGGTAACAACAATAGATTGATACATGGCAGACTTTAAAAATCATTTACAAACGTACAATTTGTTAATGAAGTTCAGAAGTGGGCAGAAAATAATAAAATAACGATATAATTAAATTTACTACCCAAAACGTATACGAGTCGCCCGTGGCTCTGGCGGTAGCGTGTCTAACTACGAACCGTTCGGCCCGGGTTCAAACCTCGGCCAGAACACTGGGTACTTTTTCGCAATGTTCACATGCCTGGCGCTCTGACTGATTTTAGGTAATCATGACTATTTTTTTCAGTGGTGATTACTAAAAATAATGGTCCGCTGTACATCAACCAAATAGTTGTTTTTTATTACCAAATTGTTCTTTCTTTGTGAGATCTAGGAGGGACACAAATGAAGAATACTAAGAGATTGGAAAGAACCTGCCAATTTTATTTTAGAGTCAAAGTCAAAGTCTTATCTGTGTGACATGGAGTTACTGAAATCTGGGGCGGGGACAAAGAAACATACAGATGGAGAATACTAAGCGATTGAAAAGGACCTGCTAATTTTAGAATCAACGTTATAGAATATTCCACGATTTGAGACCATGGCGAATTCAACGGTGTATGGCTCATCTCTGTCAGACTTGTAGTTACTAAGATCTAGGAGTAGTACAAGTGGGGAATACTAAGCAATTGAAAATTACCTGCCAACATTAGAATTAAAGTCATAGTTTTTCTTACCGTTTTAGGCCATGATGAATCCAATGGTGTAAGGCTCAACTCTGTCAGACTTGTAGGTAGTGAGATCTAGTGGGGGAAGGACAGACAGGAAGGCCAAATTCTATATCTTTACTAGTTCACTGATCTTCATACGGGTGGTCTAATAAAGTGTAGATACCATTGGAAGAAATTCTTTTCAACGTTGATATATTCAAAATGATTAAAGCAACCTGGCTGAAACTTTCGCAACGTCATACCGACTAAATACTGTACTCCCAGCGGTAAACAATATTGTAATGTGGAAATCAGTGTTATAACTCAGTACAAAGCTCAATTGTAAAAAAAAAAATATATTAGTTATATATAAAACACACATAAAATAATAAAGTAACTTTTGAAATCTCGCCGCACAGTGTTGCAAGCTTTTGGAGATCATTAGTTAAAATGTTGTGAAACGTGGTGATTTTAGGGTCGACGTCCTGTATTGCAAGATACATGTGAAGTTGACGACACTGCAGTTAGTTCGCTCATATTATTTCACAACTTATCATTTTCTCAAACAACTTCACTTTCCATTTCGCTATATTTTTTAAAGACAGATTCGGTAAGTATGTGTGAGTGGAGCAAAAAATGGGTTTCCTGCAATGTCATACATCCCCCTTTTATTTGAAGTCATGTTGGTTGTATATCTGTAAGGCGTAAGGAAAATCATAAATACGTGATGAGAAAGTAATGGATTTGCAATTTCCTTTCTCGAAGAAACTTATGAATGTGGTGTACGTAGTTTTTTTCTTTTATTACTAAGTTCCTAATGCTGGCAACACCAAATCTGTTAGACCTACAACGCTGGGCGCTAAATCTGTTCTGTACTCTTTCTCCTAAATTGGGATATATCGTAAGTCTATCGAAACGGGAAGTGTTTTTGCAATATTCTCTTCCTACATATATTAACGCACAACAACACGAAATGGTCTCGTGATACTTTAAAGCTAATGTAAAGCAATAAAAGATGGCAGCACTACCTTCATATATGTCTAATATATTTTTGTCGTTGCACGAAATTTCAATGCTGCTCCTACAAATTCAAGCCTAGAGAGTTCTAACTTCAGGAAAGAATGTTCATAACCTTGTTGGTTTTTCTTTGTTTCTTTTTTTTAACTTGGCGGCGATCTTGACTTGTGTAGATAAGGATATTTACCCCATCTTCCATCAAAATTTGCGCCATTCTACTAATTGTTGCTTTCTAGAGATCCTTCTTATTCCTTAAGTATGTTCACTTTCGTATTGTTTTTTTTTACACTGTTCTGGCTTTTATATTCAGGTGTGTGAATCACATATGTATTTTTTTAAATTACATTGTTCTATATTTTTTTTTCTATTGTTGTCAAATACGGCACTTTACAAATAAGTACTTAAATAGAAATACTTTGTGATATTTGCATTTTGATTATTAATTTTGGTTATAGAAAGCTGACTTATAACTAGAATGAAGGTTTCTTTTGTACACATGATTAATTGAATATCACTGTTTTTTTTTTTGTACTATTGACTAAAGGAGATATCAGAGGATTTTTTTTTGGAAGTTAAATTTACGGAGTTTTGTTTTTGTAGTGTTTATAAGTAAACTTTTTTATTTATATTGGTATGATTAGTCTAAAAGTATTCTTTTCTAAATTATTATAGAGTTTTTTTTAATTTTTTTGGGATAAGACATTAATAGGTATGTAATTTTGTTGGAAGATTGATGAATGAGGGCATTTTGCATTCCTTCTACTTTTTATTGTCAATCTAAGAAACAATCCCCTATTTTTATGAGAAAGGTAAAATAGGTGCATGGTCTTGAATGCAAGACAAGAAAGAATTTTGCTGAGAAGCCCTCCACTATATCCAGTATTAATTCGTATTGTAATTAAAGATTGAGTTGCTAATTTCAAGGATAAAGTAAAGAGCCATCTCGTTATTAGAGAAACCCTACACACAAAACCTAGGCTAAGGGATGAGTGATGAGTGACAAAAATATTACTAACCAGAGTGTCAGAGAGCAAAATTATTTCATTTTTTTGGTATAGCAATAAATCAAATGAGAACTGTCATCTTTCTACCTTCTATCTAGAATCGTAAGGCACTAACAGTAAAGATAGTTCACTATTTCACTAAATATAAGAGTAGCTAGAGGTATATTTTTTGAGTGTCAAATTTCTATGGATTTTTTTAGAATAATAAGATAGATAAAATTTACTGGTTAATCTAAGGGATAAATGGTTCCCACTCTAGCACTTAGGTATTTTTTTTTCTTACTCTCTAGTTTAGTTGACAAATGATCCTAGAATTAAGCATATCAAACCAATTTTTCACTTTTCCTTCTTCTAAAATTAGTCCTGCTCAGTGAAGCGGCGACACTAGTTAAGAAGTAGTTAGGCCCGAATGAATGGCTAGTTTGTAAGGCTTCAATTATCAATTATTTTGGTCAATTTATCATAATTATGAGTTATATGTGTTCATAAACAATAAGTATGAGAGAGAAGAATGACTGATTACACACCACTTAGTGATTTACAAAACCTTAGAGAAACCAAAAGCACTAGAGTCTCAACTGTAAATCAAAGATATCGTTCATCTCCTTACACCCAAAATTAGAAACAATTGAAAAGGAAAATATAGATCTCCATAACATAGAGTTCTTGCCAATTTCTTATAAAGAAAACTTGCAAAGAGGACAAATAAAAGAGTAGCTCCAACGTATTCAATGTCTTTTGGTTCAAGCTTACAGTTCTCCTGATTTCCTTAAGTACTGTATATGTTTTGCCTGGGATTGGATCGGCATATTTTGGTCCGCCTTCAATTGGTAATCCCAGAGGAATTCTGAGCGTGAAGTTAACCGTGGCTAGTAAGTTGGTTACTAAAAAACTTAATCTCTACATTTTCATCGTTGTCTGGACGGGTCTAGGCTGACACTTTCCGGGCATTTCTATTGTTTTAAGTATATGAAATAAAGGAAAATCTTTCTCTATATTAGCTTTCATAGCCGAAAAGGTCAATAAAGCAATAAAGCTACTCCCATATCTCAAGTGACTTAAGAATTTCCTCCATTATCTGACAATATGAAAAGATGATATGCTCTGTATCTGGTACACGAGTTATCTGATTGTCCATTTCATTGTTCTTTATACGCATCAAACATAACATCGATTCATTGACTAATCTTTCCTTCCCGTAAAGTAATGAGCAAGACTGACAGTGCCACCTCACCAAAGTTTTACTTATCTTCTTTTACCCTCTGAGCAAGAACCACACCATCAATAACATAACTGAATTTTCATAGTTCAGTAGGGCTTATTCTACAAGTATGTTGCTAAATCAGGTTTGCTTGTCTTTCGCAGCAGGACTTAAAGGATAAGAAAATACATCCGCCATTCTGTGCTGTTACAGTGATTCGTCCAAATAGTACTTTGTTTGTTTTCATGATGAATGCCTTGCCATTGCTGTTTATTGCCGTCTTCTTGGACTTATTAATAAGGTTTTTAGTTTATTCATTTTTATCGGGTTATGAAACTTCTTACTCTCAAGTCGCGCAAGTCTGCCATCTCTATAGCTCTATTCACCTATATCATGCACCTTCATTATGCCAGATAATATGTCTTGACTCTTGAGGTGTCTTTTTTGTGGAGAAACTAATCGGGTTGTGACCCAAAAATTGCTTGAACCAGACTAATATATACCGTAACAGTATCTTCGTTTTTTTTTCAATTCGTGACTTGCGTAATTCTGATCTTCTGTTACGAACCACTTTCCTTGTCTATCCCAAAAGGCGCTTCTGTGTTCAGCACACATAAAGTATCTTTCCACAGCACCTGACTTTAGGTTGAATCTTGTTATACCTCTCGAAGTCTCTGTATCTGTTAATTGTAACTTCTGTCTCTTCATCGACCGGAATTCGCCAAAATGTATCAATGTCTGGCACTTGAACGCAAAAGCATCCGCTGATGTAGTTGTGGTGTATCTCTGGATGTTTCACTGCAAGTAATGTCATTTAGGTATAGTATACAGGAAGACACCTAGTGTAGTTTATTCTGTGATATCCAGAAACACCATGGGATCATAGAGTGTATGAGAGAAAGAATGTAAATACCAATTTTCTTCTCGAACAGTACGCAGCTTATTCAGCAAAATATTTTGAACGAAATCCAAAATGCAGAGAGATCTCTACTGTCATGACGAAGTGTTCCAAGAATACATTTCAAAGCTGTTTTAACTTCTGGATAGGGAACATCCTGCAAGAGATAATTTAATCTATGTTGGCATAGGTTTTTCTCAAACTTATCAACATTCTTAATGAAGGAGAAGACTATCTGAATGTTCTCTTCCTACTTCTCCATCCAGTGGATAAATTCCAAACAAGCTAGTCTTAACAATGATTCATACACGTTTCTTTATACTCGAACTGCACGATTATACATACGATCTTCTAGTACTGATTCTTCTGCTTATCATGTGTGCTTCAATGCATAGGTCGCAAAGGTCAACGTCTTGAAAGAATGGACATTACATTGTAAATGTTGTAAGATGTGCTTATTGGAAGAATGATTTTGTTGTACGTTGCATCATGTTTCAACATGATCTCAGATGCTGTTGCGTAGAAAACTACTACAATTTTCGCCAAATGCAGTGATTCCCTTATCAACTCTGATTGTTTCAATACTTCAGAAACAGTAGATTGGATGTGTATTTCTTTTTAACTTTCCTTAAAATTACGGCAGCTGCATTTCAACAATCAACATTTTGTTTTCCTGATAAGAAAATGGTCAGCAGAATTTTTCCCTTTAAATATGGTGTTTGGTCAACAACAATTGTTATCAGTTTCATAATCGGTGAAGTGCGGGAAATAGAATTTTGATGTTTTCCAGTACGTACCGCTGGTCAGGTTTCGTTGGCGGGGTTCACTTATAGTAAGGAACCGGTGGGTACCCTATAAATGTTTCAATATACACCACAAAGGTTAAAATATTAATAATTCGATTTTTTTTTTTTTTTCTGAAAAAATGATGCGAAAATTGAGGTGTGCCTTAGATTCGATGGCGTCTTCGATTCGAAGAAATACGGTATTTGGAAAAACTTTAAAATGTGGGGACTGGAGCGAGGAGGTTCATAAATGTTTGGTCTATCGTTTGGCAATTGCCGATTACTTCAGTATCGTTACGTAGTACCCGATGTCAGCAAGTAAAGCTCTTCCTCTATGATGTCAGCAAGTTTTCTCTTTTCTTCTTTTACTACCACATTAAATATATTTGATATGTTACAATTAATTATTCCCTATTAGCTTCACCGCTTAATATTACTTTTAATATTAAGTAACTTCTTATACTTTATTTAATTCATTATTTCATATCATATCTATTAGTAACTAACCAACAAAACTAACAGCTAACAACCTTCCTATCTGTTATTTCGGTTTATGACCTATTACTGTTTTAGTTTTAATCCTGTGCTTATTTTTCTTGTTCCTCTCTTCTTTTTGTGGTTCGCTTCCGCATAATAATATCTGCTATTGTTAGATTTATACAAATGTAACGTATTTTGTAAAGCTGAATTGTCATTTTTTCCCCTCCTGACAGCGTCACTTATACTTCATCTACCTCACAAAATTACGCCGAGATGAGACTACGTTACAATTAATATTACGCTTATTGAAAAATGTAGTATAATATGGTTCTTTATTTTGTTAGGTACTGCTCCAAGTGGCGCTCATACAGAACCATGGACGTATGTCGTCATCTCTGATGCAGAAACCAAGCAGCAAGTGAGAGAAATTGTGGAAGAGGAAGAAGAAATAAACTACAAGAAACGAATGGGTAAGATTCTTTCCCTCTTAGGTAGTGCTTCCGAAAATGTGCGATGTGGTGTCCCTCGGTGTCATAGGTAAATTTACAGGAGCGCCGCTGGTACGTAAACATACACGCTATGCTAAGAAGTAACTATCGTGTGAAACAGGAAATAAGGGCTGCACTGTTCAGTTCGATTCCAGGATTTGAAACAAAAAGCTGTGTAGTGATCTTAAGCATACCACTAATATTAGTGATTGAATCCCACTAAAATAAAAATGATTTCATAATATTACTTTACGTTTTATCATATATTTATGCTTTACCCAACCGAATCACACTGAAATAAATTCTAATGTTTTGTGTTTTCTAAGGTAGGGCACCGTGCAAATAATTGTTCATATATTAATGGCGCCGTGAACAGAGAAAGTTTAGAAACAACTTCTCTAAAAGAGCTAATGGCATGAAACAATAGTCAAAGTTAGGTAGATATACTAAATCAGCGGGTGGCTAAGGTGGCTTAATGGTGCTGATCAAAGTAGTCGAGCGGGTTAGTGTGCTAGTCCATTGACTCCAAGATCGTGGGTACGAGTCCCGCCCTGAGCATGGATTATTGTGTGTGAGTGCTTTTAACTTAGTTCTAAGGGTATCAGTCTATACAGTTGAATCAAAGAATATCAACTGAAATCAATGAAGCCCGTTTAGGGCGAGAATTTAAAAAAAATGGTAGAGGGCTCATCTTTGGTGCTTGGGGTCGTCGGTTCGATCTCTGCTCATGCTATGTGGATTTTGTGGTAAATAAGCACTGTGTGCGTGGGTTTGCTCTGTGTTTTCCCGTTTCCTCCCACTTTCTTCATTCCACTAATTCATCCCATCACCATCCATCCGGCCTGAGCCAAAGTTACATAAAGGCCTTAAAATTAAATTCAAATTCAACTAGACCAGCGATTCCCAATCTTCTTTCATGTATACCTTGGAAGATTGGTTGCATAAACTGTATCCTTCACATCAGTAAAAATGTGTGTAATTAACATAGTTATTATTTGATAACTTTGACTGTTGACTAACTTTACGTGAATTATTATAGGCTAAAGAATATTTTACCATCCAATAAGATAGTCGAGATTCATATCTCATTGAATGCATTTATTAATGAGCGCTTAACCATCTACATTGTTAGACACGACGGTACAAACTTTACCATGGACTTATGAATATTGTAACCTATCATCCGTTTTAGAATCTAAATTTTCAGATAACGCATCGATCCATTTCATAGAATTGTATTTCTTAGAAAGCTGATTAATAATCATGATCAACCTTTTTACTACAAAACATGTAATCAGTGCTAGTGTAACATTGCTTCAAAGAGTATTGACATTATTATTTGAATGCTCAACACTGACAATTTACTATCAGAATCATTCATGGAGTTAGGAATATAAATAGAGGGAACCTTAGGCTGTTTTGTTGGAGAGGGGAATGAAGTCAAGAGACGGAAGGGACGAAACATTTCGGCCATCTTGTGTGGCTCCATATTTAGAGACCCTCTTTTCCGAGTATTGCCTCTCTCAGGTGCACTCATCCTCTATCGAAAAAGGCAATCCTCACAGTACTCGGTATAGAGGGACTATAGAGGGACACAAGATGGCTGCCGATGAACCGAATTTGGCTTCATGTGACGTCATGTATGTTCTCTCTATTTTCTTCCTAATTCTATGGAATCATTCGTACCATTGGATGTTGCGAGAATAATTATCATTCATTTACAGATATTCCAATTATAATTGCCAATCAATACGATCTCTTCAAAAGATCTGAACATTTGAAAATTAACATTTAAATAGAATTCGATTCCATTTTTCAATTTGGAATAAAAACAAATCTGATTGGAGCGAAACTTGATTTGAATAAACAAAGTTAAAATAGACGTTTTGCCTAAAATAGAGTGTCTCTTTTCGACTTAAAAATTAACGCGTTCTTATCGTATTTTCAATATATATCAATAGTGTTACTGTTCTTCGAATTTAAATGTTGTAATTGTAAAATAATAGCCCAATAATGGAATTAAAAACAATTTGATAATAAGTTGAATAGACAGTGGGTGCATGCATGTTCAAAACTAAAATAATAATAGTAGTAGTAGTAGTACTACTACTACTAGTAGTAGTAGTAATACTAATACTACTACTAATAATAATGAATGTATTCAAGTAAATGCATCACAGATTACATAAACACTCATTTCATGGTAATATTTACATTTGTTACTTTAACGTATTATTAATTAATAAACATTAATATGTTTTGTATTTCCCTTTTGACCTATCACAATATGTCTTGGTGAATATCCCTGGGGGTAGGCGTATCTTAGGTTGGGAATCACTGCACTAGACTTTCAACACTAGCGTCTCAACATAGAAAGTCCTAAGTCCTATTTTCGAAAGTCTGAAAAGGCACGATTTAATCGCGTGTGCAA
>JAGDQP010005704.1:49967-76457 GCA_022664845.1 Lepisma saccharinum | reverse complement strand
ATATATATATATATATATATATATATTCAATAAATGTAACCTTCCGCTCATAGCACGGCGATTAAAACCAAAGAATAACAAAATTCGCAATAATAGGATTCTTTTTTAAATTTGCTTAACAAAAGTAAAAGTAGCCTACAGTTGAAGGTTACTTACTACAAGCTTCTATGATTCATTGGCAAATTTGTCACAGAGTGAGGCATCTAAAGTAATTTACGTTTGTAAGAAGCTCCTTAAAGACTCACAATACTTGTTGTGAATACAGGTATTGTGTCCCCGAGAGTGCCCGAGCTGGTATCAATTATTCTACTTCTTCCTGATTGATGCTATGTTTTAATCTTTATCTCGTCTGTCTACTTTTTTCTGCTTTAATCATGAATGTCTTGTTTTTTCCGAGCGATGTAATGTGATTACGTACTTTTGTTTTTATGGTAAAGTTTTTAAATTACCTCAGCTTCAGTAAATATTTTGTGTAGTATTTTTATCGAGTTGAATAGCACTTATTTATTGTGTTTAGAAAACATTGTCTTAGTCGGCTAAAAGATAAAATCCTCGTTTCTGGTTTGCTTGGAAGAAGTAAAGGTAAATTAATGGTATGACTGCATTTATATATATATATTACTGGCCATTATTGCAATACAATGTAACCATGTGTATGAAAATGTTCCGATGCTGGATTTTACATGCACGTGAGCCCCTCATTTAAACTCTTTATTTTATAAAGTAAAGCTATCCCCTGTGCGATATGCACGATCTATGGCCTTTACCTTTCCAAGCTGGCCAGAGATAAGGACAGTCTGGTATTCAATTTGAAAAGAGGGTAAGTGCACCTCAGAGCGCCAAGCATGGGAACACTGCGAGAAAAGCCTCAAGCTTCCTGGCCGAGATTTGAACGCGGGCCGCCGGAATCGTTGTCAGATTCATTACCGCCTGAGGTACGGCGACTCCCTCATTTTATAAGAGCATTGGCTAATTTCACTAACCAGTTTCAACTAAACACATAGAAAAGCAAATTGTATTTCCTAAATTTTGGATGTGATGGATCTGGACAAATTTTTCATATGGATGTTCACTTAAACATAAATCGTATATTTAACTGATGCTTTTTTTATTTACTTGGTCTTCTGAAAGGGGATGTTCTACTTTATTTCGCACATAATAATCCAGTTGACCGAATGTTATTTGCATTGTTAATCAGTAGTCAAGTATCTGAATACTAGCCCTTTGCTGATAAGTATTTTGTTTCGCGCCACTATGGATTGTGTAGTGAAATTACTAATACCAAGATTAAAGGTGGGTAGGAGAAAGAAAAGAAATTGGTATTTAAACCAGCGTTTATGGCTATCACTTGTAGCTATGGTCAAAGTTCTACCATTTCGAAGAATGACGTACCTCAGCAGGCTTGCTTTTGGGGTCGTGGAAGAGGAAAGTAGTGGCGTGGTCTTTAATGTTCGATCCATATCGATGTTTTACAGGCGAATTACCTTGCAATTTTTTTTCCTTTACGGAGATCGAATCTGGGTATCCCATTCGCCGGCTAGGTATTTTACCAGTCAACGACCGGGGCACGGCCAAATTTTCTGTGCCTACAAAACATTCTTCGTGCCTTACCTGAACTACGTACTCTGCTGGTCCCATAGGAAGGCACTGCACAGAAAAAAATGTTGAAGAGTGCTTTCATATTGGTACCTGCAGAGTAAGTAGTTGAGCTAAGGCACAAAGATTGCTTCATACGCACAGAAAGTTAGGCATGTCGCTCTTCTTGAATACTTAGAATACCTAACCTGGAACTGCAAGCGTCAGATTCAGTGTTCTGTTCTTACAGAGGCAAATTGTCCTGTTCAACGTCTCACGACATACGTCTTTCTTTTAGTAATTATAACATCGTACCGGTATTCACCTGTATTTGTAATGTAGTGCTAATCTGTGTATGCGGTTTGCGTACATTCATTAAACCTCTTTCTTTGAATACTGCGTTGGGCCATAAGTGCACTTTATGTTTGAAGTTTCTGTCCTAATGTTCTGTTACCTGTTTGCACTTACAAGTATTTCGTTCGTTGTATTGTATTGGCATTTTTTTCTTTTTTAACAAGCAGAAATCTCTAAGGAAGATGAAGGCAGGAATTCTCGAAGGAAGTTGAGAAAAGGAAGAGAACCCGAGAAGGAAATGCCGTCAACGTACATCTGGTTGTAATAAATAGACAACGGCACATTTTCCATGTATGTTGTATTGTTACTAATGCTCCAGTGAGTTCATTTATTAGATCCTTCTCCTGTTTCGTTCAATTCCAATCCAGGTTGCTTTGAAGTCATTAAGACTTTAATATTTGCTCGTCGTCTACAAAAAATTGAGTCTTCAACATATCTTCAAAGGCAATAAGAACCTCATCTGTAGGAACAAAATCCAGCGCTGCCAACTTTCGGACATTCAACGAAAACTCAAAATCGTTGTTATCCAAATACCATTCTCTAATGGCCGCGATGTTGCTAATTTTGCTCTAAATACACTGACTAAAATAAAAAGAAATCCTCGAATGTTAACATTTGGAATGACTTCAGTAAATGTATTCGCGGCAGCTATTTCTGAATCGAGAAGAACACTTGTAGGATTCAGGGCAGATTGCAAAGTTCGTAGTTCCTGAAGTACTCTCTGATTATCCACTTCCCTTTTATGGGTCATTAGAACGAAAACTTTTGTTATTACCTTGCTGAAAGATCGTAGATAGTCCACAGCTATTGAAATAAGGAAGGCACACCTTGAACTTACCAATTTCTAAATTCTGTCCTCAGTTCTAAATTTCAGTTTGTCGAAAATATTATAATTCTGTCGTCTCCACCACTATCATACTGCAAAAATGGTTCATTATCATATGTAACTGTGTAGTCTTATAATTCACAATTTGAATGTGAGAAATGTACACAAGATGTCACATATTTAGGTGAAACTACATGGCAATACAAAAAAGGTTTTATCGTTCGCACTAACAAAGCGTTTAAAGGACAGCAATACGAAGACCATCAGCTCTCAAAAAACTACTGACAAGGGACACCCGCGAACTCGGACAGGAGAAACCGGATGAAAGTTTCTACAGGAACTAATTGCAGGTCGCTGAATCCAGTGGTGATAGTCGTTTCCAAGCAAAATCATGCAGTCAAGCAGTAACGGCGCCAGCTCATGGATTATAGGCCAGTGTGCTAGAGAAGAGCTGAGAAGAAACGGGAAAATTGAAATGCTGAATGTAGTAAATATGAGTAACGATTGAGTCTACAATATGTAGAAGCGCATGTGAATGTCGTATGTGAATCACAGTGTTGCCAACGCAGTGAAAAGGATGTGTGAAAATGGGAATGGAAGAAAGTGTCAAAAGAATGCGAATTAGTGGAATACATAAAGAACCCGACACAATAGTCGGGAATGAGGTTTTGTCATGTTATAAAACAGTGTTGCTAACTGCATAAAGGATAAAAGAGGTAATAAACGTAGGTTGGAAGCAAAAACAAAGACCTGCAATCAGACAAGATAAGCGGGAGTGAATCAGAAGGCACAGAAAGAAAGAGTTGTGTTACACATTGCCATGCAATAAGCTGTATCTCGTGACAAGCGCCATCAGACAATGGTATTCGGAAATACAAGCTCTATTTCCGGCGGATCGTTGATTTCGTACGGCTGCAATGTGAAAAACCTCAGGTGAATTTACACGATCGTTATTTCATTATCAAGCTGCCTAATGTAGCAGCCTAATGTATTTTCAAGTTCTTCCGTATTGTATCATTTTACTGGTATCACCGTCGCCTCGCCGGCTCCATGTTTCTTTTGGTCCTGATAATAATGATTTCTTGTCTCGGTACTGCTCTGTTACTCTTCATGTCCGTACACAACGAAGGCGCCTGGCACCAGACGCAGCGTATTACATGGCAATGTGTAAAACCACTCTTTCTTTCTGTGCCTTCTGATTCACTCCCGCTTATCTTGTCTGATTGCAGGTCTTTGTTTTTGCTTCCAACCTACGTTTATTACCTCTTTTATCCTTTATGCAGTTAGCAACACTGTTTTATAACATGACAAAATATCATTCCCGACTATTGTGTCGGGTTCTTTATGTATTCCACTAATTCGCATTCTTTTGACACTTTCTTCCATTCCCATTTTCACACATCCTTTTCACCGATTTGGCAACACTGTAATTCACATACGGCATTCACATGTGCTTCTACGTATTGTAGACTCAATCGTTACTCATATTGACTACATTGAGCATTTCAGTTTTCCCGTTTCTTCTCAGCTCTTCTCTAGCACACTGGCCTATAATCCATGAGCTGGCGCCGTTACTGCTTGACTGCGTGATTTTGCATGGAAACGACTATCACCACTGGATTCAGCGACCTGCAATTAGTTCCTATAGAAACTTTCATCCGGTTTCTCCTGTCCGAGTTCGCGGGTGTCCCTTGTGAGTGAATTGTACATTGGGTTGGTAACACACGTACCACTTATATGCACTTAATTTGTCTTGGAGTAGTTAAAGATCTTATTCGGGTTTGGCTTCAGAAAGTGCCAAAGAAATGTAGGCTCAGTGCACAGAATGTCCAATTTTTGAAAAATTCATAATAATAAATAAAATTTCAAAAAATTCGGCGTGAGAATTCACTCGACTACTGCGGCCTTTGCAACTTAAATATTGGAAAGTCACAGAGCTAAGGCTATTTCTGCTTTATTGCGGACCTGTAGTTCTATCTAGTGTACTAATGTATTACCAAAGAATTTGTATGAACACGTCTTGCCTCTTCATTGCGCTATTTATATTTTGGCTAGTAATTTTTGGGAGAAAAAGTTATGGAGGGATTATGCGAATGAGTTGCCTCACTGCTTTCTTAAATATACCTCCTATTGGTACAACAAAGATTGGTAATATATACGCGTAGTTTCAACAACCTTTTACATGTGGCTGCTGATGCAGCAAACTTTGGTTGCGTTGATCTATTTTCTGCCTGTCCATTGGAAAATAACATGCCAAAAGGAAAAGGAATGATTCGTTCAGGAAATAAGCCTTTACAAGAGGTTTCTAAAAGATTGCAAGATGATACCTGTGAACCATCTGCAGGAGATTACTTTCCCGAAGTACGCGAACCAAATGGTACAATATATACTCGTATTTTGTGACAAAAAACAACGATATCGTAGCAATGAAAGTAAATTAAGAGTGTTTCAGGCTTGACTGTGAAGTTTTTCTGCGAAAAACAGATTACTATATTGTAGTAGCAGAATAGAAATTTTCGAAGTCGATCGTCATAAAACGAGAAAAAAATGTTCATTAGGTTTTAAGACAAAATGTATTGTGATACCATATTTTTCGTTTCGTAAGTCTTATCTTTAGTTGTATACCATATGGTAACACGAGTCTATTTCAATGAGTTGTATTTACGAAAAAAGAGGGAACAAGCAGAATATAGAAATGTGCACACAATGTAAAGTTTCAGCATTGCAGTTATGTAGCACCTTTATTATCTCTGTTGTGCCTAGTTCATTTTGCATGAAGAAATATGTTTTCTCTCTGTGTTATTTATTCAGCTAATAAAAATTGATACCATAAATGCAATGTTGTGATAGTGATTTACCCCGAAAGTTGCTTAGCTATTGAGTTACTTATATTTTGAAATCAGATCGAGCGATGGTTAAAATGATATTAGTTTTACTAAATATTGCCCATGCTTTGGTGACAGTTGAAGCAAAATTTTCTTTCACTTTTAAAGCTTTTTTTCTTTCAACGAAATGGTGTAAAGTACTCTAATTACTGTAATTAAATTTAAGCTATTAAATATCCGCGGCTGGTGACTCTCACCCGTGCAGAGATCAGTGACGGAAGCTTTGTGGGATCGGTCAATCTTCGTCTAGCGGAACGATAGTTAAGGTAATCGGTTGATCTACATAATTTCGACTTGAGTCCCTGCAGGACTCACCGCTGCTGTTGGCAGCTCCACTCCGTCTTCTGGGCAGTGAGGTCCCCCGAGGCTGTTTCCTTACCTGTACCATCATATGATAGGAAAGGAAGGGTATATACATTTGACTCTACGAAATTTGCGTTCGCAACGCAACGCAATATGATTCTTCGAGTTTTTTCTTTATGGTGACATTGGGTACAAGGAGGGATATTTCACGCAAATCACCTCAACTAAATTGCAAGGTTTGCGTTGCGTTGACGCAGTGCGATATGTAGTCCGCCCCCTGATTAGGTTATTAATATATGCCAAATTGAGTATTGGAAATTCTAACCCTTTGAAATGTGAGGAACAAAAATTCTTCTTCGAAATTGACAGAATTAACAAAGTTTTGAAATGACCGGAATTTAACTTGTAACGATATTGTGTTCTGATAATTTGAGATGAGTGCTGTGTTTATGGCTCAAATCATGATGGAGAATTGTGCCTTAGAGGGTACCTTATTTATTGACTACAGGGGGTCTAGGTATTCCCTGATTTGTTCGTTACAGGTGTGACTCGATATCTATTGTATGATTGGTTGGTTGAACATAAACTTGGTCGTCCATGTGGCGTGAAGCTTCAAGCTTCAGGTATGTGAAATAACCGGTACGCGGCACTTATATTTTTTAGTGTGGTTTGTAATCGAAAATCGAAGTGAAAGGCGAATGTGAGTACGTTTTGTAAGAAGGTGTTTTTTTCTTCTTCGTCAATGGTTTTTGAGGGACACGAATGCCTGTGGTGTTCCCTTTTTGCAGAAATTTTTGTTCCGTGTTCTTTTATGAGGCAGTCAACCTGGTCCACCATTTTTTGGCAAAACTTTTCTGGAGGAGCGATATTTAGCTCTTGATTAGTAAGTCCTCACATGAGCCTGAACTACGATGGTAGCTGTAAGAGGGTCAGTTATAATTACTGCCAAAATATATCTTTATAAGTTCACATGCATTATGAAAATATGTTAGGAAAGTAAACCGAATTTTTTAATCTTCTCGAAAGGATGTTTATTGATATATCGGGAATTGAAGCTTACATTTGTTATTTTGATTTTTGTTCTAACAAGTAAATTTTCAAACGTAGTTTCCTGTAAGCTGATAGGAATAAGCGATTTGATTTCTGTAGTATTTTTGTTATTCTGTGATTTCGATTCCGTAAAGAGTTTTATTAGTCAAAGTTAATTCCCAGAGAGATTTTTGTTCTGAATTATTTTCCACAGAAGGAATTGTTTGAAGAAATTGGATTGTTTTTTTGACTTAATAGTTAATAAACTTTTTCAATATTTTATCTTAATTCTCGTCTTCCGATTTATTTTTCTATTTTCTATGAAAAACCAACCTAAATTCTGACATTTGCTTGTATGCATGTGAATGTCACGTCAAACATCACTTAGTTATTCATGCACTCGGAGGTGAGGGCTGTGATAGTAATATTGTGTTCCTTAAGAGTGTATGTTGGAAAAATGGGTAGTGTTTTATGAAACCACAGCGCTCTCAGGTGCAAACTGGTTCCATTACAAACTCTAACCTGGAATTAAAATGTAGTTTCACCTTCATTGACACAGTGATTACTGCTATAGCTTGAATACGTATTTTGCTACCATAACCTCGCCGATATGCTTTAAGTTACTTTTGCCTATGGAAGTTCTGGTTTTAACAGTTAAGATGCTTTTTGAATTTGAAATTTTACTTTTCTGGATGCTACTTTTATGTGCCACGAACAGATGTTAAGTAAGAAAAAAGCATGTGTAACATGACCTTGTACTGCCAGGTTTTGAGTACTCCCAGTACTACTCTGTACTTTCTAAATTTTCTTATTTTGTTTTAAGTCTAAAAATGTTTAATACTTACGGAATACTATGTTAAATACTTAAGAATATTAAGCGAGTGGCTATAGGCAATATTAAATGAAATATCTGTAACTGAAATTTGAATGCGAAAGTACGAATTTATTTCTCAAATCAAAATTTGCGATACTGAAAGTTTTGTTTATATCTAATAGCAACAAACCTAATATAACAAAATGTCTTATAAACCAAATGCTGTTACGTTGAAATCATCGCCGGTTTGGTTGTTAATGCCAAATTGTCTGCACCTCTGAAGTAATTTTACGCCCAAGTAACATGTATAAACAATAAAAGCAGACGCTTTGTATTTAAAGTTTCATCTGGAACTAAACCGGTTAAACAGAAGTTAGTTACAGTTGTCGAGTACATCATTTCAATAGATTAGGTTTCCTAGTAGCTAGATTATTAGGTTAAGATATTGAACATTATTATTATTTTTAAGCGGTGGAAAGTATGTTTACTTTTACGTTTATTAAATATTAATACAAACGTGATTCCTTAGCATTCTCGATATACATTTTCTTTCTGCGCTTATTGGCCAGGGCCTGCGTAACTTGCGGCACTCAACGAGTCTGATTGCGTGTGGTCCTTAGGAGGAAGGTAGTGGAAAGAGTAAGAATGGGAAGTAGGCATCACTAGAACTCAATCATTGACTTGACATTAAGATACGAAAGACAACGATATATCTTTCCTGTCTTCAATGGTGATGAACCAGGTAGAGTTCACGCCAGGAGCGGTGTTCTTGGATCCCGCCAAGGTACATCTGAACCACCTCTTATAAGTATTATATTTTGTTAAGCAGTCATAAACTGGAATGGTCTCTGAGAAAGATTAGGTAAGTTCAGGAAATTCAGCCAGGTTAGTGTGCGTTGGTTTTGATGCAGATCCTGGTGAATAATGTCTCTTGACTTCGTTGACATTAGCTGTTAAGCGTTTTAATACTTAAGTGATCCGTTGCGTAACCTATTTAATCATATTTGAACTTTGGTGACATACCTTCATACTGTGTGAGATACTATGATTGAATCCATCCCCCTCCTGGAGGATGGTAGCATGCATTTAGTATTTGGTATCGACAACTGTTTTCCGTAGCTCCATCTGTGCCTGATATGTGTAAGCTTTTATTGGTATGCGCTAAGGTAAGTTTTTCTGGACCAAGTCTGTGATATATGTATCTTCGCCTCAGTGTGTCGTCGTCCTACTGAAGTTCTGGGCTAAATGTTGCATGCTTTGTGTCCTGCCTTATCGTCAGGGGCTGGTGGTAATATGTCCATTTGTACGCCATCGCTTGGGACGTTTCCTTAGGTTAGCGTTTCCCCTTCCCTCTTTTTCTTTGCTCCCACTATTAATACACTATGAACTGACATGCATATGATAATGATTAAAGTTCTTTAAACCCAACTACGGATGATAAGTGTTGAAAATGGTACCAGAAGACTGAAACGCCAAAAGGGCGGTAGATCTAGAGACAACGTGCTCAAGCAATTGCACAACACCAGTATGCAAGAACACTTAACATGCATGGAATATATCAGTCAGTAGATAAAAACATCAGAAACTTGTAGAAACCTCTTCTGGTGAGTAATAAAAAAAGGACCAGCATTCTATAGTCTTCCGAGAATATACAAACATACCCTACTATGGAACCAGAGCGATCATACAATCTCAGCTTGTCCTCGGGAGAAGTTTGCCCTGATCTGGCAAGAAGTTTCAACAGCCCATAACTTACATCCTGATAGAGTTATTTCAAGCCTCCAAGTTCCCCAAACATCCATACTACGCAAGAAATAGCCTTACTTTAGCGTACTAACGAAGAATATATCTCGAAGTAATAAATGTGACAGAATGGAGAAAACGTCTACCCGACGTGACTCTGTATTTGCTTCGAGTCTTCAAAAATTAAAATTAGATTCCTTTTAAAAGCATTTCTACAAATGCAACAGGCTCGGTGTCCAACAACTAACATCTCATCCTGCGAGCTTACTAAACTGACCCAATTGCAGCTTGCTACTACAGATGACCGATTTTCTCTCGAAGTTTCCATTATCGCCATTCTTCTATGTTTGAAAAGTCAATTTAAACGACGCACACTAGAACACTGAAAAAAAATATGTACGTGAGAGAAAGAATTAAAGAAATATTAATAATGTAATGTTCACTATAAGCAACTCGAGTGGCGTATAACAACGCTTGTCAAGGTAAACTATTTTTTTAAAAGATATGCAACTTAAGAGAACTACAATAGGTGTGAATGCGCTTTGTACTTACGAATGCTGTTACCTTATTTTTAAAGCTATCTAAAGGAATATTTTATTCTGCAATCACACCTCACAACTATTCTTTTATACCTTCAACAATTTATTGAACAATTTTTACAGGTTGGAATATAGTCAATTTAAAAAAAGAAGTCTGATGAGAAACCAACGTATGTTACATGTCACAAGAAGTCATTTGAAAACAACGATGATAATTAACTGTCGTATACTTTTACAAGTGTTTTAACAACAAATACATACGTATGTAACAGTGAAATATTTATCATCATATTTAAACCAACTTTAATAGCGTCTGCATAATTGCCACAATATATTAGCTTTTTTACATAAATCATTCGGTATAAGGCGCGCTTGAAACGATAATATATATCGAAGCAAACTGCGATTTTGTACACCTAAAGTAAATTTTAACCCACTTTATGTTGTTTCCAGTCTGACGCCAGTGTAGAAAGGAAGGACAAACGACTATTTATCTAAAGAAAAACAAAAATACTATCAGAGGTAAACTTTAGAATATACACTCACTAACCACGACTATAAGAAAGATTTACACGCCAACGAAAAGGGCATTTGGAAACATACTTTCGAATAGTCCTAAACCTCAATCCAAAAGGAACTAAATAAAATAAATCTTGAACCTTGGGACCAAAAAAGGAAGGCTATTAAAGGACCCCAAATGTTCTGAGACTGTGATACGCTTGGAACTAAATATCTCCCATTATGTGCTCTTTAAAGGTTCACGTTTGATATTTTTTCTTGTCAATGTTAGTTTTTTTCTAACATTGACAATAAATTAAAAATATATTACCACATTGCACGCAGAATTAGTATATCATAATTTCTGTAGGATATATACACTAACAAAAATAAAACTAATGCGCAGCCGCAGAAAAATTAATTCGGAAAATAAAACTAGTTGCACATGTATATCTTCTCAAAATATGTCTATTTACCACATGACTGAATGATCTTTAACATCACCAAACTGAAGCTGTTGCTCCTATTTGTTAGGTAGATTTCGAAAAAAAAATCGGTATTGAGATCGGTACGTATCTAATTTTGAAGATATTTGAACCAAATTTTATTATGTTATTTCTAGGCTTAATAGCTCGGCTAAGTTCATTAATGAGCAAAATAGGGCCAAGGGGGTGGTCGGAGAAGGGGTTGAAATTTTGAAAAAAATTATATATATATCAGCCCCTATGGAGTTTAGAGGGAAACTTTGTCTGTATAAATTATAGTACTCCCTATTAAGTTTACGGTGACACCAACGATTCAGAGGTTGTAGGAGTGGAAATTTGAAATTTTTAAAACCACCTCTTGTGGGGTATCGTTGTGAATCAAAGTGATCTTTATATTTTCAGGACTGTCCTTAGTAACACTCGACGTCTGCGCCAAGACTGTGCCATCAACAATTGCTTCCCTCCCAGTCATTTCAACGTAACCGTCAACAAGTAAGTACCATGAGTTATAATCACATCCCTGACTTAACTCGGCATCAACGACTTTGGAGTTGTCTTTTACAGCACTCAACGTCTGAGCCGAAGTCAGGTTACCTGTAACAGTTTTCCTCACGGTACGTTTAACTGGACCATCTTCAAGTAACTTCGGTGAGTTTTGAACACACGCACGAGTTCGGGTGACGCAAACTGGTAAAAAAATTCTGGGTCTTGGCGCAGATAAAAATCCACTTCGCGGAACATCTGACGCAAAATCTTTATTTTTACAGCAGTCCATGCTTCCATTGCCCCAATATGTTTATCCGTTACTCTGCTTATGCTTGGTTTAACCTTGCATTCCACACCAGAGTCAGACATCAGGAAACTCAGAACACACAAGAAAAAAATACTACACATAAATATCTAAATATATATACTAGATATAGTGCATAGGAGATATTACATTGTGACACAAGACAGCAAGTCCAGCAACACCCACTTTGGTTTCGTAGTATTACGTAAAATTAATAATACTCTTAATTATTTATATATATCTCCCAAAGAGTTGCCCCAAATTGAAAATATTTAATACCAAGTAAACAAAACACGGTACCTGTAAGCACAGGAACTGATATTAACTCGTAGTTTAATTTCTGATTTTAACTGACTACTATCATATTATCCTTTTGCAAAACATCTTCTTCTTCAATCGCCTTGGTACGCTTCGTTCTTTTAAACAATGTCTTAAACGAAATGTGTGTTATATTTATTATACCTGTTCTCATACTATTTCTAAAACAGGCAACTTGTCACGAACTATAAGCCGGTGCACTCCAAATTTTGACTGGTGGTCTCAGTTTCAGTGTGTTTCTTCAGTTTTTTTTAGAAGATACTGTCCAAGGTCATAGTATTCCGGTTGATATGGAGATCCGAAATCATTTGTTACAATGACCTTGTCGGCGAAAGCTAACAAATAACTGTATACAAGGTAACCACAAAAGTTTTGTAGTTTTCAACGTCGCATGGGAAGACGTAACCACTGGTACGGAAATAAGTGCCCCAGGTGCTGGAAAAGCGATCGGGATGGGAGAAGGAACATTGACCATGACTGACAGTAGAAATAGCTGGCAGACCATGACAGACGAAGACAAATGAAGGGGTCGAAGCAGCTCGTTTGGGGTTGTCTGCTTTATGACTTTAACGTGGGCTTTCCGCAGTCTAATTAAGTCGCCGAATACCCCAAGCCTTAGGGGATAATGCTGTGAATGAACGCACCATCAGGCATAGTTCTAGAAATTTAGGTCGGGTGATTTGTTCTTGTGTGTTGATCCCCGCAGTGGGCGCCCAAAGGCCGTGAAGGCGGCCACAGAGCAGGACAACAGCCAAGTGTGGTGAGCTTGCTGAACGCTTCGGGGGTTACTCATGAAAAAGCCGGACTTCACCTGCAACGCATAGGAAAGGTTTATAAAGTTGAGCAAGAGGACACCCCACACGTTGTCCGGAGGCAAGAAGGACCAACGGGTGAAAGTCTGTTTATCGCTGCATTCTCGGTACCGCAACATATCCATATTCGATCGAGTACTCATCAGTGATAAAAAATGGGACACAAGTCTCCCTTCTCGTGGCTTATCGGCGAGGATGGTGCATATGTCTGAGATTAAAGAAGTAACTTGGTTTATCATTTGTCGTGTGCATTTGAAACTGAGTGTTCGTGGTGAAATATTGGCAAGTTTTCTGGCCTGTTGTATTTTTGTGTCAGTATTTTGCAACATTTCTTGTAACATACATACCTAAATAGGTGTTCGTATGCTACCAATATTTCAATGTTACGTTTGATCTTGTGCACAGTATGATACATTGGACATGCCTGATATACATACGTATTAATTTCCTATTGTGGTTCCTTTATGTTTTGGTAACGTAATTTGATCATGCATACTTTTGTTATTGTAAGAAATTGTGTGCTTAACTGTTTAACTCGGAAACATTTGCTACTACTGCTTTCAGACTGATGAAAATCTCATCTAGTGTTAAGGTAGCGAATGATTTCACAGCAGTGATAAGTAGTAGTAGAAATCAGTTGATAAACGAAAGAAAATAACTTCCACGCAGATAGTATTCGTATGAGAAATATTTTATATCGTTACATGTCTTAGTGATAGGTTTTGAGAATAATATCTTTGAAAATTACATTTTTAAGGGAATTACAGCGCTTAACTTTTACTTACTCGATAAGTTCCCGTTGAGTTGAAATATCATTAGAATATTTTTGGAAGAAATAAAAAAATCCTTTCATTAGTAATCCAGATATCAGAATACAGAAAAGTAGGGGGTCGTAAATAAACACGCAAAATTATTATCTTGAACATATGCTTTATTATGTAAAGGGATGCCTGAATATTGGTTACATCAGTACTCTCAATGGTTATAAAACAGCTTTGGAGTTATTCCTCAAATAAGCATAAACTATAAACTATAAATACAAAGCAAAACATTCATCAGTTTGAATATAAGTAAACTGTTTTTCTTTACTTTATCGAAGTCGATTATTCATGTAAAATAATATTTCTGAAGGAAATTCGGTCCTCCCTATCGTTCAACTGTTTCATTGTAAGTAAAACTTCTATCTTTTCAGAGTCATCATTTAAAAACTTGTTATTTTTCTGAATCGACGTTGACATGCAGATGTTTACTTCGTTTTCTATTATTTGAAATCAGAAACGTTCTGAAATTGAAAACAATTAATAGTGCAGTTAAAGAATATTATAAATTGCAGTTTAGAGAAAGTATTTTGTGAAATTACTTAAAAAAAACTACTTGAAGAAAGATTTTGCCTTCGTTAGAAATAAAAAGTTGTGCTACCACTTGTACTACAAAAAAAAATCATACATTGTGGCGAGTTATTCATTAAAATTGGATCTTAGTAGCCTCATTCTAGCCATAATTTTCCTTAATATTTTAGATTTTAAGTGTGGTATCTTTATTGTTTCACTAATCAAAAATTGAACATTCTGACGTAGCTGGGAGTAGGGTGGTAGTTCTGGCATTCGAAGCCTAGAATATAGGTATCAAAAATACGATAGCCACATGCTTATAAACCCTCGGCCATGAGGGCTACGCTAAAAGGTTTTCAGTTCCAGCGAGTTCTTGCATCGCTACCATTATACGAAGTTTATCCAACTTTTGCTTTCCACATTCCACTGATCTTGAAAATGGGGAGTTAATTTTGTTACTTGACGTCTTCAATCATCTTTTAGAAAATATGTACATACACTTTACTCAGTATCACTCCGTGTGTTCTCCAAGTAAGGATTCGTCAGCATTCTGGATGAATTTCACAGATAAATGCTATATTTGTAATGCTCTTGTCACTCTATATTACATTTTTGTAAACAAATTCGTTGCGCGGAACTATAAAGTTTTATTTTGTTTCAACGGTTTCTTTTAAAATGAAGAAAATTATTCCACAGACAGTTTCTGTTTATAATTTTTCATGACCTGACCTCGCTTCTTTATGTCAGCATTTCCGCTGTAATAACTTTTGCGTCAGAGTGAAGCCCTTTCTTCCCCTTTCTTCTTATAGGTAATCCGCCACTGACTTAAAGGATTAATTTGGAAGTTATGTTGCAGCCTTGAAACATATGTCTGATACGTGAGAGCTTCCCGGTTTCAATATTGTAAATTCGCAAACAAATATAACGTTATTTTTTTTTACTTGTAGTTTGTTACATCAACAGAAAACTGAAAGAAAATATACTAGATAATATGTAAATGTAACATAATTCAAAATCAATGTGAAATGAATCACACACTGAAACAAGAATGCAAGAAAAAAGATAACGTCAAGACGAAATTTGATGCTAAATCGCTTTTGCAAGCCGCGCGAGTCAAAATGGTTGCTGAAGACAACGCCAGCTAGTAATAAACGACGAACTTCTTTGAGAGATGCGAATGAACACGAGTAGCTGTGCTGGTAGAGGAACGTGAGTTAAAAAAAAAGCTTCCATGGCAGTTTTCTTGAAGAAATGCTGGGAATGGTTTTGTTTAATCATAATATGAATATTTTCGATGGTACCACTCTGTGTTCTGTTGCGTATAACCCGTGGCCCACGCAAGAGACCATGCTGGCCGTGGTATAAACTTCATGACGTCCATCAAACTTCTGTATCTTCATTATATTCATTAGGAGTTGGAAGTGTAAAAGCTCATTATCTGAAAGATAATTGTTTACCTTACAAAATATTATTATACATTTCTTTATACATTTGGTAGTTTACAAAATAATTAGATAAATATAAAATAATTGTATCTGTCATTTTACGTCAGATCATCCAAAACTGGTTTCTCCACTATTTTAGAAAAATCTTATTTTTTGTACTTGTGTACAAGGGCGTGTGTATAAGGATACATAGTACTTCTTTCATAAGCAGTCTCATGGTCTTATTATTCCTGTCATTTAGTCTAATAAATCTCTAAATTTAGTACATGGGACTGTTATATGGAGTTGACTATATTTTATTTGCTACGGCGTGCCCTTACCTTTTTCATTTTAGATTTGGCGTACCTTTTTATTAATAGGAGCTCACTGCCTTTGCTTTCAATAGACAATCGCCACCACTAAGTGCAAAAGTACAGTTACTTTTCTACCTCACTTCTCAAAGCGTTCCCTTACCTTTACTAACCTACTTCGAGCACTGGCTACCGGCTACTTCCCTTATTTTGAAAGCATAATGTGATGACAAATCAATGGGTGATATGATTGTGAGGTCAAAATGATGAAGAGAGTTTGTGTGCGTCCTTGCACCCATATAACGTTCTGCAGTCTACCCTTCCAAAATCATATAACAACATCTGAAGTACTGTACGTTTAAAGCCATTTAACAGAAGTAACTAATATAGAGATTTACCGCTTTCTTCATTAACTAACACCATGGTTTACGCAACTCACAAGTTTATCACCACAGTAACAAACATCTGTCATTGGACTCTATCCTGGGCAGGTTAAAGGTAGTTTTCATCACGAAACCCACCTCTCGTAGCTCTCTTCTAATATTCTGATTCTAACGACGTCTCGGTCTTCCCAAGCACTATGGGATACTTCCCTATCCGAGTTACATGGACTGCGCATCTATATGTCATTATTCTTACATCAGGTGAATCGTACGTCTGCAGAGCTCTTACGCGGGTCTCGTATCACCCCTTGATTTTGCATCACATTATACTAAAGGATAGGAATAATAAGACCATGAAACTGCTTATGCAAGAAATACTATCTATACTCATCCACGCCTTTGTACACAAGGAGACAATTTTTTAAAGGTTATCTTTAAGATGAACCCGTAACTTTCACTGTTCCCTTATTTGCTGCTTGGGATGTAGGAAATTTACTGTGGATTGAGTATAGCTTGCCCCTTGCAGTGATCTGAACGTTCCAAATTGACTACGTTGGTTCACAGGCATTCAGAATCGTTTCTGTGTTTATAAATCAGACTTCATATTAGGTATAATTACGCTAGTTTATGTTAGAAACAGTAAATGTATTGCTTAAATAAGAGAAGCTCGAACTGATCTGTCAGAGGGAAGGTATAGGTACTAAAATCTTTATTGTGATTATCTTCACCGTAAGTACGGTACGGACATTTTTATATTCGTACGGGAAAATGTCATCGTCTGTCTTGACGTGTTTCTGAAGGCGAGGGGGCGTTCGGATTTTTGATACATGAGAATTGCCTACAAATTTGTGTTTCTAAGTCTAATTTTACTAAGATATATTGCTTGAAGAAAATTAATTGAAGAACACTTAAAATTATTCATATTCAAACTTAAATGTATACTAAATTGTCAACCATTTAGTACAAAAACATGTATTATTTTGTTTTCTATCTTCATTCTTTAAGTGCTTCTTTAGAAATTTAAAGAGAGAATGTCCTTATTAACCTCCTTTATAGTAGTAAATAATATACATCATCCCATAGCATTAATTTTCACATCATTCTACAGACCGCTTTCATGTATGACTGGGTGCGCACTCCGTCGTTGCTGTAACAAATTAAACTGTGTAGTTAGTAAGTTAAAGCTAGACATAGCCACAAAAAAAGTAGCTCCTGAAGTGTACTTTGAAGCTTCAGAAACATCTATTCCCAAAATTCTTTTTGTGAAGGAGTTGAATATAAGTCTGCAATTTTTACTGTGAGTTGGTTCCTTGACATCAAATTTCAGACTTCTTTGATGAGGACGCATTGGAGATATTTAAGACCGAAATCCAGCATTTTTCGGCAAAGGGTCATGTTTGACCTCCGTGGAAAAAGAGAGATTTAATTAAATTCAATGAATTTTTGCATGTCGACAAGCAGGTCTAAACATTAAACAAAAATGCAGCCTTATATGAAACTTCTTCACGAAAAGAAATTGGTTTCAAAATCCAATTGTATACTATTCGTTACTAATTTTCACCCTAATATTTAGAATAAAATTAGTCACTTTGAGAAAAGATATTTCTAAAGTTACAAAGTACTCTTCAGGAGCTACACAACGGTTTATTATTCATCCCTCTAGCTCTTCTACCTTTTGAGGTATTAAGGTTTACACACACGGCTACGTGAGCAGAAGACGCCATCCACCAGGTTGAAAACATGGTCGCCCGGGATTAAGAAGCGCATATTACTTTTCAAAAGTTGTTATGATATCCTCAGACATGTGGAAAGCCATGTACAAAAAAAATAAGAGTCTAAATCCGACTGAATATAATCGGGATACACAGGTTTTATCGACGCCATCAAGATTATGCGCAACAGAACACAGAGTGGGGAAAATCGAAAATATAATGATTAAACAAAACCATTCTCAACATTTCTTAACGAAAGCTTCCACGGATTTCATACGCACCTCTACTATCCCCGCCACCTCTGGTGAAAACTGGATTTGAATGTGTTGGCATTTTGTTCAACATTAGTCTAGGTTACTGCGTACGATTCGAGGTTATCATAGGTTTTCTTTCTCTTAATTTGATGTTTGGATAGATTAAAAAGAAGCAATTGCGTGACTGACCGTAAGGAAGAAGCCAGTTACACCAGTCTCACATATTTTTAAAATCTTTACCTCAGAAAAGCATTATCGAGTTTAAATACAATAATTTACAAAGTAATCACTGCTATCAAACTAACTCTACGGCTTATGGAACTCGCTAGTTCATCGCCGCAGTAACAAACGTTCGCCATTGGATTCTATCCTGGGCAATATCAAAACAGTTTTCATCACGAACACCTACTTCGCGAAGATCTCTTCTAATATTGTCCTCCCAACGACGTCTCGGTCTTCCCAATGGTCTCCTTCCATCCGGCCTTCCAACCAGTAGAGAATATAATCTTCGATTTCCCCCCATCCGAGCTACATGGCCTACCCACCTTAGTCGTCGCGATTTAATTATTTTTACGTCTGGTGAATCGTACAGTCCGTGCAGTTCTTCATTATACAGTCTCCTCCACTTTCGTCATCTCATCGCATTTCGGCCCGTATAACTTTCTCAAAACCTTATTTTCAAACACGTAATTTATGCTCATCTACTAGGGTCGTACTACAACTTTCGCAACAGTAAAGTAATACCAGAAGAATAACAGTTCTGTATACTTTCAATTTCCTTGATATTAAACGCGATGTTAGAAGTTTTTGGACTGAATAGAAACATGCATTCCCCGATACTAAACGACTTTTTATTTCTTCCGTGACCTCGTTTTTGCTTATTACGTATTCTTCCAAGTATTTACATTTGTTTACTTTCTCTATGACCTCATCTCTAATTATTATGTTATTTCCTTTATTCCCTGTGTTTCGGCTTCTTGTTATGTATTTTGTTTTATCTATGTTTACCTATACACCTATCTCATCGCACGCTTCTACTAAAGCATCAATGTTGCTTTGTAGTGCATATATATAGTCCCCTATTAAATCTACATCATCCGCGTATACAAACAGTTGATTCAAACCATTCAATGATAGTCCCTTTTTTGTCCCCTTTAATTTTTAAAATCGCAAAGTTAAACAATAGTGGGGACAAGGCATGGCCTTGTTTCAATCCGTTGCGAATCTTGAAACTATCTGACATATTATTACCTATCCGTACTCTGCTTATGGGGTCGCTGAGACACATCTTCACTAGTAGAACCATTTTTTTTGGAATTCCAAATCGTATCAGGAAACTGTATAACTTTTCCCTTTTGATTGAATCAAAATAATGCTAATACAAATGATTAAAAGTGTCATGTGACGACCGACTTGCATAATGTGTAACTTACGCCGAACAGAAAAAAAACCTTTCTCACCTAAACTATTTTCGTGAATTGGGTAAGGTATGTAACTTCAATACTGTCAGGTGACAATTCCTATCATCATCATTCTCTTAAGCAAGTAATTCAGTTATATGTTTATATGAACTGTACATTTTTTCACAGTTTGAAAATTCAATTGAAGCGCCAGCAAGTGGAATTTACTTTATTGAAAGATAGTACATTTATTTGTGAACTAACCCTACAATGAAGGCAAGGTACGAACAAAGCCCTGATTTTGCATATAGCTAACCGTGAACTTCAATAACGTTAATACCCTTTACACAGTGACACAGATGTTTTTCAGTTTGAAAATTTTGATGGAATGGATCCTATGACCGAGGTTTTCCTGTCACACCAGGCAAATACCGGGATGGTACGCAAAACTCGGTCCTGGCCGACTACCCTTCCAACATCATCTCCCCCACCCTATCCCGGTCTGAGCCTGAGATACATCGAAAATAAATTCAAAGAAGGATAACTCAAGCATTACCTGCTGTAATTCAAATTTAAATTACTGTGAGTGGCCGATAATATTTATTTCTGGTCGACCAGGGCTCGTTGGACTCGAAAAGAAAGAAGAAGGGAAAATAAACTTTTCGGTAGATACGCTCTTGGAGAACCCATCCAATATTTTACTTTCGGTCATGTTTATTTCAAAAAATAATCCATTTGTTAACTAAAATTCCAGCCTATGTAGTGCATAATCAAAGCAATTTCCTATGCAGCTAATATAGTTTTTTTTTAAATCTTAAAAAAAAAAACGGAAACAACGAATGTTTACATACGTAATTGTATCCATACTGTAGTTCTTTATAGAAGAAAAGGTTATTTAAGTATAAATGTCATAGTAGCAGGTTCAACAATACTTTAGGCGCAATGAAAAGGATGGAAAACTTTACGAAATGCACGGTCACGGACTCAAAAGAATAGACAAAAATACAGTGGGGTTGTTACGGAAGTGGCGATGCTGACGTCTGAAAGCTAGATTACCGTGCGCAGGGAAAACACGTGGCATAAAAATATTATTGCAAGAATATTCTTTTACCCTCAACTTCCCTTTACATTTATATAACCCCAACTAGATTTATATAATATTATTTGTTTGCCCATAAAAAAGGCGAAGTACATTCAGAAGATAAGCTACATTCATAATTCTACAAGAATCGGTGTCAGAGCTGCAGTCATTAAAAAAAATCTAAATAAAACTTCAAGAAAGCTCCCGTCTGCTGATGGTTAATATAAGCTTAACATAATAAATATACCCCGACATATACACGAGCATGTATTGTCAACAAAAGTAACAAAACCTAATTATCATTTCAGAATACGTTATGTATTGTATACCGTACAAAACACATTATTGAGAAAATTAACACTAAGCTAAAATCCATTTATTATAGCCTGTGAATGTAAAAATTTTATATATGATTTAAACATAGCTCTTATTTTGATGACCTACATCTTTTGGTAAAACTAAAATTCCAAGTTTTCAGGTATCAAGTTTAATATCAAACTTAGTCTGCTTTAAAACATACAATATTCATTAAAACAATCAGCACGTGTGAATTTTTAAAATATAGTGTAAAACTGAAGGTAAGTATGAATTGAAAATTTAAACAAGTTATGATTTCTGGTTTGAAACAATCAAAATTTGAAAAATATTGCTTAAAAATACCCTAAGGGAAGAGAGCGATTGAAGATTGTCAGTAACCGTATAAACACAGACATTCAATGGGAAAAAAGGGAAACATAAATCTGCACCTAAAGAAATACAGATATCTTAACCACCTGTTGTCACTCAAATAAATAAATATATAGAACCACGACGCTTTTCCAGGAAGCCCATTTTCGCCTCTACCAAATTCCACAATTACTAGCTTCGTAAATGATGGACTGGAGGTGTTTATGGCCTACTGGCGTTTGCGAGGAGAAAGTGCTGGTTTTATATTTCTATCCCGCAGTTTATATTTTAAAAGTTGCTACTGATTTAAAGTTATTCAACCCCCTCAACCCTAATTTAATTCATTATACTTGTTTGGTACATGAACTACGACGTACAGCCGAGGAAATCAGAAGAAAAATCCTTAAAATAAATAACTTGATTCACGCAACGAAGAATTTTTTTGGAGGTTCCACACCGAGTGCAATGTTACAACGTTTACCTGATGTACCTTTGCCTCCCATTCAGGCCACAACCAGCAGCAACAAGATGGAGAACCTGGTTAGTAGCCGCGAACTTTTACTGTGACAATTTTGAAGCAGTGAAGTTTGTAGTTAAAAACCTTTCCACTTGAATCTTCTCTTTCGGGACGCGAATTCCAAAGTGAGTTCAGTGATCCAAAGGTCTACTGTTCTGTCGAATATGTCAGAAATAATTTCGTTGTATGCACGAAAAGGCAGGCAAAGGTTAATATACACCCTTGCAATAAACATTTGGTTTATTTGACATTACATATTTTACGCAAATTACATTAAAACATGGCAAAATATTGTCCATAAAAGTGTTAGTGAGGTGACATATGAAAATCATTATTTATTAGATCACTGTTGCATGTATGAAAAGATGAAAAAGGTAAATGTTTATCCCTGCTGTAAATATTTCGCAATACGATACTATATAAAAATCCTAGCTGTACTGATATGCTACTGTAGTCTTCGTAAAACTGCCGATACTTAACTCAGATACGATATTTAATTTATTACGAAATTGAATTAACTGATAAGTGATCCAGGAAAAGATTCTGGAGAATATTTCACGATTGTTAGACAGGAAAAGTATTTTGACCCAACCCTTACAAAAGACAACCTTGGTGTAGTGTTCTCCTCATCGCTATTTCTAAAAGACGTTCCTTTCGAACATTAACCGACCTTTACGATTTATTGGTGAAGCCTAAATGTCTTCTTTAATGACACTTATTGATGGTATTTTGTAGAACATCGAATGATAGTGAGTTTGGAGAAGTACAGTGTCGTGCTTGATACCTAAAATATTTAATATACATTTGAACTACTGATTAGATTCAGCTCATTCTACATTATTCTCAAGTACGTGAAAATCAATTAGGTAGGATGAGTTTGATTAGCCCCTGTCAAGTTCGTTTTATTTATCTTCTGTCTCAATCATGTTTTGCAATTAATTCGTACTCCAAAGGTCTACTGTTCTGTCGTGGGAGGATTGTCCATCCATCAGTCTACCATCACGACCTATCCAGGTGAAACTATTGTTGTATAGTGTGACGCCCTTTTCGCCCTTCCACTGACGGGCTTTTTCACGAAGTTAGGTTGTAAAAGGATGTTACGTGAATGAATTGTTATTAAGGTCCTAAACGAGCTGCTGAGCTTCTAAGGACGGGACCTACAGTTTTTTCCGAAGCACAGCGTTCAATGCACCGCGGCAGCATTTCAAGGATCTGTTACGTAACTAGACTTGGTACAACTTGTCCCAGAAAATGTTGAGCCTTACTTAAACGTTGCCCACCCTGCATTTTTGGCTTCTTGAATTTATTTCTTTTATAGTCCCTTAGGCAACTTTGGATCAGACCGGATTAATGATGACGGGAGAATTAGTGGAATAAATAAAGTGCGAGGAAACGGGAGAGCTCAATGAAAACACACGCACACGATGTTTGTCCACCACAAAGGTTACATGGCACGAGCAGGGATCGAACTGAAGACTCCAAGTACCAGAGGTTAGCGCTCTATCAATAATTCACCGCTGACCTTATGGTGTCTTACCTCAAAATTGTGTGTGGCTGGATGTCAGATTCTGAATTCTCTGTTCTGGAACATAACAATGTGCTCCACGTATAATAAAATAAAAGCATCTAACCTATCTTAGCTCACCGTCACTCGCTCCACAGAACAGTGTGGGTGCTGTATCAAAATGTGAAATTATGTTTCTATCTATTTCAGTACAAGCCGGACATAATGTCGAGTAAGCGTCAGCGAGCCAGTTGACGAATGCTGCCAAATTTGTCTCGTCGCAGGGAAATTTTGCCCTACATTTCTAATGAAAGGGAAATATTGTTCAAAATTTCTGGGTTGGAGGGAAATTTACACATCACCTAGAAGTCTCATTTTGCTACTTGGAATCAGAATATTTGGACAAAGTTTACTCTATGGCTAGCACCTTCCGCCACCTACTGAGCCATATGTACGTACTCCACTCGGTACGTGGTCAGTAATAATCACAGGCACTTCCATAAACATGTAACGACGGCTAGTAATCGACAGTGTTACGAAAACCCATGTATCAGTATTATTTCGATCGACACATTTGACTTGATAAACCCCGATGGCTGCTGCGGATGAATACTAATAGCGGCAAATACGAACTCGATTACATCAACATAAACTTGGCTTTGGCGGCTCATATATATATTGTTACAATTACTTCGTAATATGGGTTAGGTTAGGTTAGAAAAATCTTTTCTTTTTTTGGTCATTCTACGGGATGCAGAATCCGTACACGACGTCAACCTCCACCCGTCGCGGACGAAGTTAAATAGTTCCACCTGATCATGCTCAATTTCTCTCATGTCACACGTTTTCGAACAGTTCGCATACATGAAAGTGTGAAATAAGAATCAACGAGCGAGAGGAACATGGGACTATTTAGATTCATGCTCGTAGTGGGGACAAGCACATGCAATGTCTTTAAACAGCTATTTACAGCCCGTATAATGAAAAAAAAAATATCGAACCTGACTTTAACTAACCCTCTTCAGTGGCTAGAGATACGGCCCGTGGCCAAATACATGGCATTCACAACACGACGTGTCGCAATTAGCATTCTTCCCCATGCTACCATGTATATTATGCGTTGATTATCTCGGGTGCAGTTTCGAATTTAGTGGACACATTTTGCAAAATTTACAGAAGGAATAAGATATTTATGCGACTTGCAAACTTAAGTTGAACGTTAAAGAGAAGACGAAACGTACATATTTTTTTTTAGCGATAATTAATACTGTGAAGTGGGAACTACAATCGAGCGCCTTCGGGCGAATGGAGCGTGAGAGTAACGTGCAACGCGTACAATAAAAAAAATGACTTTAACTCGTTCGCTTGCTCGACAAACAGTACGTGTTTTTTGTGGTAAAATACGAGCAATTTATTTCAATTTTCGTGCTAGGTTTCGTTAGAGTAAGTTAGGTCAGGTTTCGTTCGGTTAGCACACAACTTCCATAGTTGGATCCCGTATACCGAACTTAACCTCCTTCGCAACAAAAAGTGTCACAATTAGAAATCCTCCACATGGCTCCATGATTAACAAGAGTGCGTATTTAACGAGATAATAACAACATATGGATTTTCTTAACACTTATTGGATTGCTGGTTGTCGTTAGGTCTTTATAGAAGTGTCTGTAACCGGCAACAAATCAAACTAACAAGAACTGAAAAGGGTTTTTAATAAAGCAAAATAAATTCGAATCTCGAATGTTCGAATCTCCACGAACTACGAAACCACAGCCATCGACTCGAGTGCATATTTAACGAAATAATGACGCATAGATTTTCGAAACACTTTTTGGATTGCCGGTTGTGGCTAGTTTTATATATATATATATATATATATATATCATCATCATCATCATATTCAGCCGTTTTCTATCCACTGCTGGATGAAGGCCTCCCCCTTTTCTTTCCACATATCTCGGTCTGCTGATATCCTCATCCATGTAGCTCCTGAAAAACGCTTGATTTCATCTACCCATCTTACATTTGGACGTCGTCTCGGTCGTTTCTTTTCTCTAGGAATCCACTGTAGTACATTTGTCGTCCACCTTCCATCTGTTCGTCTAGCTATGTGACCGGCCCATCTCCACTTCATCTTCTTCGCAGTCTTGATTACATCCTCTACCTTTGTTTGTGCGCGAATCCATTCATTTCTCTTCCTGTCCCTCCTGGTTATTCCTAGCATGCACCTCTCCATTGCTCTTTGTGTGACTCTCAATCTTTGAGTCGTTTGCGCATTCAATGTCCAAGTTTCGCAGCCGTACATCATTACAGGTAAGACACATTGATTATAAACTTTACGCTTCAGACACATTGGAAGTTTGCTTTTGAAAATAAAGTGTAGTCTTCCAAAAGAACTCCACGCCATTTTACATCTTCTATTTATTTCATCAGTCAACTTTGCATTCGATGTTTTAAGCTGGCCTAGGTAAACATACTCATCAACTATGCCTATTGTCTCTCCGTTAATCTTCACTTCCTTCTTTGCAGCATGTTGGTTGTACATTACTTTTGTTTTACTTAAGTTCATTTTAAGCCCAATTTCGAACTCTCGTTACTCAGTTCTTCCATTCTGGTTTGTAGTTCTTCTGCACTTGAAGCAAACAGGACTATATCATCAGCGAACCGTAAATGATGAAGATATTCGCCATTAATTTTAATTCCAACTTCATCCCAGTTTAAATTCTGGAACACTCTCTCCAGGACCGCACAAAACAGTTTCGGAGAAATTGAATCTCCTTGCCTTACCCCTTTTCCAACTTTAAATTTTTCACTGTCTTGATGCAGCCTAATGACAGAAGTGGCAGTCGAGTAAATGTTTCGCAGTAACTTGATGTATGCATTTTCGATGCCTTGATGTTCAAGTGATTTAAGTACTGCTGACAAGGAGACCGAATCGA